>JAQIXL010003271.1:0-10764 GCA_034700245.1 Poikilolaimus oxycercus
CTTCTCTCGCCCGCTCTCTCCTGCGACGGAAAACGCCGAGATATGAAAAGGGAAGAAAGTGACGGCCAAGGTCAGACGGCGCGTGCATCGGGGCGAACGCCTCGACGCGTGCAGAGCCCCCTCTGACACTCAAGAAGAAGAGTTCCCCTCTACTGTATCCTACCCCAAAACAGCCAGAAGAAAGACTTACCGAAGTTGTTGGAAGAAGAAGATGTGCGGGAGATCAGCAGGAGGGACGGCGTGGAACTCGCCCCATGACTGCATCACGCTCTGCCTCACCGAACTGACGAGCGCTCGATTCTGCACAGTGTGCTCCCCTGTGAAGGTCGGCGGTTTAGAGAGATCGGAGATCGTCTCACAGTTCTCGTCGAGAAGGGCCAAGTATCGGAAGGCCGTGTAATCGATTCGATCAAAGTTGAGGGCTTGCAAGCCGGCCACCAACTCCATCCACTTCGGAACATGCTCGGCCAATCCGAGAAGAGCGACGACGCCCATTGGGAACCTGCAAACGACAATACTCGCTTCCTGTGCGTTGCAGTGGCTGCTCTCGACTCGCCTTCCCGACGTTAACGCACACCATCTTTCAACGAAATACCGTCCCGTCGATGACCAACGGTGCAGCGAGGAGTTGGGAAGGGGAGAAGAAGGAGTGATGGAGCCCCCCGATAATTGAGTGTTTGGCGAGAGTTTTGTTGGCGGGTCGGGATGGTCGCCGGGGCATGAGCCGTCAGGAGTTACGGTCTTGCGCAAGGAGGTGAAGGAGGAGGAGGAGAAGGAGACGGGAGGCTCCACTAATCACACGCTCGAATCTCATCTCATAAAAGCGCGCAATCAAAGCTACCGCCGGAATTGCCGGTTAGGCGAGCATCGCGACGCGCTTGGGAACGGGCCGCCTCGTAGAGGATTGCCTCCTTGTCTTCTTTTAGGACAAGAAGCCGCTTTTTGATTTGTCTGCTGTCTCCCCCCACAGCCTGTTTCTTCACTTCGCACGACGACGCAAGAAGCAATGATGTTCCGTGCGTGGACGTAAAGCGTGCGCTAAGAGCAAAAGGCGACCACCCGGGGAGAGCGGGGGAGAGGACCCGTTTCGTCACGATGCATTTCCCTTTTCGAAGCTTTCTCTCTTTCTTTCCTTGTAGTGTGAATGGAACGTACTCGATGCCGTTCGACGGGAGCTTGACCAGTTGGGTGATCTTATTGCGGACCATTGCATAAGTGAAGTCGATGACGTGAATGGTGAACCAAGAGACGCGAAGAAGAATCATTTGATCCTCCATCTGCAAGCGACCAACACTCTCGTTTTGAAGGAGGACACAAAGGGACGGCGACGCCCGGCGTCTTCAGCCAGCTGCGCCTCTTCGCGCCATGTGCATCTTGGTGAGGATGAACCGGTCTTTTCCCCAGACAAAATAAAAGTTTGGCCCACCTCGAGCTTCTCGAAGTAGGGAGCACTCTTGGCCCAGCCGACGAGCTGGTTGAGGTTCTCTTCGACGACCATCATCGAGTACTTGAAGGGATCGACTATTGAGATGTCATCCTTGAATCTCGACAGAAGCAGGAAGATCCGATGATCGTCGCTGAGGGAATCGGCCATCATCGTGAGGACGGCGGGTGCCTTCGTCGCATAGAAGGAGTCGATCGCCTTTTCGCTTGGAATCGGGCACACGGGCAGCAAGGGCGATGATCGATTCGACCCGGCACTCCCTGTAAGACGCACTGTTGGTTCTAGTTCATCGATAACGCCTCACCTGAAGAGGAAGCCGACAATGGCGCCGACGTCATTGGCAGCATCGTCGCATACGATGTCGGAGGCGCGCAGAAGGAACCATAATCAGGAAGTGGTTGATGTGCAAGGAAGTGCTCGGGGTAGCCGGCGCCATCAAAAGGCTCGTGTTTCACGATTCCCGTGGCGGGATTGTAGAGGTTGAAGCCGGGTCCTCGAGCCATCAATGACTCATCCATATTTGTTCCCAGGAGCGTGGCAAGGTTATCACAATTCGGTACATAGGCCCTCGACATGAGAACACCTGTGAGATTCACTGCTTGATTGATTGATGAGAACGACGAACTTTGATGGGTGCTGCTCGAGAGGGTCGGCGATTGCAGGAGTGAATCATACTCGACGATCTTCACCTTCGGCGTCCCTTCGAAATACTGAATGTGCGCCTGCGGCTGATCCGGTGTGCTGTAGTGATTGCGTCTTTCTCTCCTTGACCGTCAATAGTCTCACCTGCTCGTCACGTGTTGGTCGGCGATGTGCGCCGGGAAGAAGGCGCTACCATTCGACTGTCCATTCGGCGGTCCTCTCATGGCAATCCTTTGTAGTCGCTGAGCTCGATCTCGCTTGTAGTAGGATCCGAACTTGTTCCTGCCTCCACGCATTCGGTCTTCTCGGACCGCTGCAACACACAAAGAGAGGTCGTGTGGGGTCAGCGGGCATTGTTCTTTCCCTCGCCTCTCTCCTCTTCCTTCTTTCCCTTTCGTGGCCGGCGCCACCTCTCATTCCCACACTCTAATTATGCGCTTTCGCGCACTACCGTATTCATCTTTCTCTTCTCTCGGGAGGATCCTCTTCAATGCCTTGTGTGTCTGTGGCGGCTTTCGGCGCTATTTTGATCCCGACCGCGCAGCCGAGTGTCAAGTAGCAATTAGGCGGCTCACTTCACTCATCCGCAACGACGAGACACACAAAAAAAGGAGGCGGCGCGTCTCTGCCACCGTAGTGGGCAGCGGCCATTGTCCTGGTCAGCGCTCTCTCTTTCTCTCCCTTCGCCGCCCTTTCCGAGGCTGCCTCTGAGCGGCCGAAGAAGGTAAGAGCCGGCGAGGAGTGCCGCACCCTAGACAGACAGGTGCACAAAAAGTGCTTCGGCTACTTTCACCCCCGCAGTGAAAGTCAGAATTCGCTGTCGCTCAGGGATTCGCTGCAGCCAAAACGAGACAAAGAGCTTGTCTCACTGCCTCCTCTTCGGGTTTTTGTCGCCTCTTCACAGGTTGTAATTACGCGGGCACCCGGTGCGCAGTGGAAATACGCAAAAACAGACAAGAAACGATATCTGCCGGTTTTTGCGCCGCACTCGTGTAGAAGACCGGCTCCCCTTACCCCGGTCTCAAATGATTCCGTAGTTTTTGCATGGAGGGTTTGTGGGGTGGAAGCGGCGAGGGAGAGAGCGAGGAGAGGAAGGGAGACCATGGCTTGAATGGCGATGAAAAACTCGGCGAAACTACCGGTCTTCTTTGGTGGGCGAAGACGAGGAGGACATGAAGAAACGGGCAAAGGTGCTCAACGCGCGTCTGCAAGTTGGCGACGCACACATCAGGCTCGGCGCTGGCCGCCGAGGGAGAGCGACTTTTTCCATGACGATAAATTTGAATGGCAGGAGTGTGGGGTGGTGGGGGTGCCGGGACGCGCCTGCCACTATCTCCCCTGTGGTGGTGGTAACAATCGACGGCGTCTGGGTATACCGTATCTCTCCAACTTGTCAAGAATTTCGTGTGAAGAAGTGAAAGAAGAAGGCGCCCCCTGAAGACGCTCCACGTAAGCAAATATACGAGGGGGAAGGCGCATCGATGTTTGCGGTTGGTCGCAAAAGAGCCCCGTGTGTGAGTGGCCAGAGCAACCCCTTGAAGACGGAAGAAGGGATACTGTGGTTTTTGAAGAAGACACTGGACGCCTTTGACCAATTTCGAGGCAGACGCCTTATCTGTCCATTCCTCAATCTTCATTTGAGACAGTTTCCCCCTCCGCCAGCCGCCTTCAATGGGGAGAGAGGCGAGAGACAATAGAACGCTCCTTGAAATGCACAATTCATGCGTCGCCCCGGTGAGTGTTGCCCTTCGGCTATCGATTTACTGCAACCGGTTTTTTGTGCACATGAAGGGGGGAGAGGAGAGAGGGGGCGCCCTCTGTATATGTATGTGTGTGTGCGTGTCGTGTGCTGGAAGAATGATGCGCGTCCGCCATGCGTGAACCCCCTTCCGTGGCAGGCACCCCCAATCACTCGATGGCATCGATGAGTGAAACTCCCGCGCGCGTGCCACTTTTAGCCACTACGGAATGAGTAAGAGTAGGCCGAGTGATGGGCCAAGGCGTCTTAAGGGTCAAACCCCAAGGCAGCGAAGAAGAAGGAGGAGAAGGAGAAGAGAGAGCGAGAAGAAAGATGGGGCATCCACGCAAAACGACGATGACGTACCTTCGATCTTCATCCCTTGCTCTATGCACTTGGTGAAGCGGCATCGTGGACAGCGTTTCCGGCACGACTTGTCCACAGGGCAGTTCTGTTCGGCGGAACACTGGTATTGCTGCAAACGAATGGTTCTCAAATGTTCACGACGCGTGCGTAAAACCCGAGTTTTTGGCGAAACGAGTAAATCAATGTTCATGCCATTACACAACACCCATGAGAGAGAAGAGTTGGGAGAACCCCGAACTGTCCGTGAATCGAGAGCGTTGCAGAGGTGGCGAAACCTCTTCTACGTCTCTCCTCTCTCTCCAGGTCTGGCAGCTTTTTTCCTTTTTGAACAGGAAATAGAAGAGAAGCAATAAACTACTCGGGACAGTCGGGTAAAACAAAAAGATGCACGCATGCTCACCTTCTTATTCTGGACGGTCCTCTTGAAGAATCCCTGCAAGCACTTCACGGTAAATGACGCCATTGATCGACAAAAGAGATGAGGTTAAATCGGGAGGAGAAAGAAGAGAATTGGCTCGATGGGTAACGGGACGGGAAGGGGGAGCCGCCGGCGCGACGGCGGCGAGATGCGAGAAGATAGAGTGAAAGTGGGTGGCTGACCTTGCAGGATTCACAGGTGAGAAGGCCGTAGTGGTAGCCGGAGACACGATCCCCGCACACCGGACAGTTCTCGCACTCGAGGGCCGGCTTCGGCGGCATGACGATCGCCGGTCCAGGCGTCTCGAGCTTCAGCTCGACGCCCACCATGATGGCTCTTGAGATCGAGAAGAGAGGGAAGACGGACGACGAGAGCCTCCACACCTAGCGACACACTCGGTGGCGGCGGCGGACGCGGGGGGTCAGGCCACAGTCGACGCCCTCCGCTCTCTGCGCGCCTCGTCAGTCGCCGCGTCGCGCTACTGTCGCTTTCTTTTGGGTACGGCCCTCCACGAATGGCGCTCTCTCTCGCCGGCGCCCTTTCGCTCCTCTCCGCCCTCTCCGGTCCGCTGCAATGACTGCCACTACTGTCGAGGAGGAGAAGGAGGAGAGAGGACGACGGCACGTGTACGCCGACGCGTGTCTGTGAAGGCCTTCCGGACGGTCAACGAACACGTGTGAGACGAGACGCGAAACGCGAAACAAGACCCGTTCAAGTGCCACCCACTGGCAGCTACTTCTTTTGCCCTTCTTTATAGGCAGCCGGCCCCATTGTTTTTGCCCGTCATACACAGAAGTGTGCCCAGCGTGAAACGAGAGAAAAAAAATTAGGAAGAAGAAGACGATTCGTTGAAAGGAGAAGGAAAGTTCAAGCAGAAAAGAAGGAGGGGAGAGGAGAAGTGGTGAGCTGAGGAGGGTAGACGCGGCTCGGCACACGTCGTCGCCCAGGAGGGCGCTAGGACGCGCGGCGGCGAAGAACGAAGAACCTGTCCCCCAGGCCATAGAAAAAGGCAGAGAAAAAGGAATAATCACCGATCGCGCGAGGAGGCTGTGGCCGATTCCAGAATTTCGAAGCAAGGAAGCCCGCACCGGCTGGCGCCTCTCCGCCATGGATGCCCGTTTCCCACCTCTCTCTCCCGTTAATGAGTTTCTTCGACGGTGGCGAACGGACGCTACTCGGCAAGCGAGAAAAAAGAAAGTCGCAAAAATACGTGCGAACAAAGCCGTAAAGAGGAGAAGGTGGAAGAGGGCAAGGAGAGTTGAAGAAGAAGATTGCCGGTGGCTGAATCGGGTCTCGGCGATTGTCTGTCATCGGGGGACCCATGTAAGGGAGGAGAAAGGAGGCGGCACGCGGCCGCGGCCTGGGGTCGGGAGGAGGCGGAGGAAATGGAAGAGGAGTAGGTGCCGCCACTGATCTCAGGTAAGGATCGATGGGAGATTGTATCAAGAGGGAGCGGACAAACCCTCAATTTATCTCCATTCCTAGGTATCCCCTCGTGAGTCACGGAGGAGGAGAGTTCCTGGTCCTTCCCAGGCTGTTGCAAGACGGACAACTTGGACTGAGAGGCCAAAGATGGATCACCTGGTTGATCCTCTATTACTGGACAGCATGGGCTGTCACGGAAGGTCAATCCACGACTCTCTGCCCACATCGACCGTCACTCTCACTTGTCAGACGACAATGCCTTGTCTCCCCTTGGCTCCTCTCCGCTGTCGAAGCAGTATATGGAGGAGCGCGCGGCGAGTTTACGACCGCGTGCCTCTCCTCTTCGTCCTCCTCTTCTTCTCCTCCTTGGGCCATGCCTCTTCACCCAGATCGGCGGGCCACCATGGCGGAGCCATCGCGCGATCTGCGCCTAGGCACTCTTACCGTCTCCTCACCCTCAACCACCACCTCCTCCTTCGAAGCGTAATTGCATACGGGGAGAGGGCAGACCGCGTTTTTACTTTCACTTTTTCGGGGTGCGCACCTTCGCCTGCGCTCTTTGTGGAGGAGAAGGTGGAAAGAAAAAGAGTCGGAAGAGCGGCGGTGCGGTGGTCGGTGAGCGCCCGCCGCCACTGAGCGTTGTGGAGCGGGCGCCGTCACCGTCGGGGGGCGCCCCACGATGGCACACGCACACGCAGACAAAACCTGTAAGGGGTGGAGGAGAAGGAGGTGAAAGAGAACTCTTCTTCAAGACAACTATTCAACTTCTGAAGGAGGAGGAGGAGGAGGACTTTTGTTGCGTCGATTGACAATGCCGAGAGGGCGAGAGGGCACGTGGCGGTCGAGTTCACAGAGGGACGGCAAAGCGACGAGGAAGCGGGCACTTGTCGTGTCTTCCGGTGCCGCTTTCTCACTTCCCTTTCTTTGACAATAGAAAAAGGGCGTGGAACAATTCACCCAAGTCAATTGCTCGCTTTCCTCTTTAGTCATCAGTCGACTCCCTCTCCGCTCAACTATTCAGAAGGAAGACGATTGGGCCACTAGCCAGAGGAGGAGGAGGAGAGAGGGGCGACTACCTGAACCATTAATTGGGGTTCGTGAAGAAGGGGACGAGCACTGCGGGACGGCCGAAACTCTGTCGAAATGACAACGCCAACCATTCGGAGACTGCGGTGATTGAGCACGCCTGGAAAGGGCAGGCATTAGCCCGCGGGAGGAAGAGGGATGCGCCTGGAGGAGAAGGCGAAGGTGGAGGAGGTGAGTGGGGACTGGAAACTGGCGCCTGAGGAAGAGGAGGAGAAGGTGGAATCCAGCAACGAGGCACAAAGACGCACGACAGAAGGCGACAGCAGGTGCGAGCATGAACTGAAAATTTTTGGAGGGAAAGCGGCGAAGGAGCTGCGTCGACTTTCCTCAACTGTCGCGAGGAGCGAAGAAGAAGAAGGGAATCAGTCTATTCAGGGAAGCGATGAAAGGCAGGCGGCTTCCCTTTTCATTGTTTCGCGCCAGATCAACGAGGATTGATTATGAAATGAGGAAATGGAAAGAAGCATGACTTGTTGTTACTTAACTCTCGTGGGTGAGTGTCAGGTGATGGAGTGGTAGCCTCGCCAAACCTTGATCTGAAAAGAAAGCAAGCGGTCAAAGTTCACCGTTTGTTGGAAGTCATTCCTTCTAAAATTTTTGTTTGATCTGCTGCGTTCACTTCCCGCTTGACCATCAAGGTGCTCATGCTGCTCTCTTCGTTGTGCCTCACACATTTTAGTGAACAAAACACAAGATCTTGCCCGAAGAAAAACGAGCACCAAGAAGCTACACAAACAC
Source organism: Poikilolaimus oxycercus (assembly GCA_034700245.1). Classification (NCBI taxonomy): domain Eukaryota; kingdom Metazoa; phylum Nematoda; class Chromadorea; order Rhabditida; family Rhabditidae; genus Poikilolaimus; species Poikilolaimus oxycercus. The sequence continues at coordinate 7,858 of JAQIXL010003271.1, forward strand.
AATGATGCGTAAGTTTTCCAGAACCTCAGACACCCGCCGTCGCCGGTGGCCGAGCCGTCGGCCGGACCGCCGAAGGCCCGAGGAGAAGCCGAGTTCGGCCCCGCGTGCGGTGGTTGTAAAGTAGCTGCTGGGATCTCTTTCGCGGGGGCGCGCGCCTGTCCCCGTTGCCTCGCCAGCCTCCAGTCATCCCTCCGGCTGTTCGCTTGCGGCAGCCCGCATCCCAGCATACCGTCCGTGCAGGACGACTCCCGTCGCTCCAAGTGGGGCTTGCCTCCTCCGCTGCCCTCGGGAGCAGCGCCTCCCACCTCCACGTCGCCCCTCCTGACTGTTACTGGCAATAAGTGGGCGCCAGCTTCCCCGGTCTCCCCTTCTCCCTCTCCACAGTCCTTGCCCTCACCCTCTTCACCGGCTGTCCGGCACTACTTCTCGCATAGAATACCTTCACGTGCCGTGATCGAGCCGGCTCCCGTCGTTCAGGCGGCGCTGGTCGCCCCGTTGGCCTCAACAAATTTGCCTCCTCTGCCGACCGCCGCCGACGAGCCGCCGCCGCCGGCCAAGCCGCCGCGCCACCATCCCTTTCTCTCGTCTACGCCGAACACTCCGCTCTTCGCGCGGCGCAGTCTCGCCCCGATCATGCCAAAGCCGCCGAAGAAGAACTTCGACACGCTGCGGCGAATGCCCATCGTGGTGATCCCGAAGAGGCGGAAGTACAAGAACTATGTGTCCCGGCGTCGTAATACTCAACTGCTCGCCTCACTACGCAAGTGTGTTTCGGACCCGGTGCTCTATCGAAGCTACAACAGTTGGAAGGATCTGACAAAGGGAGAGAACAACAACAATGTGGTGAGCGGCAAGAAGGAGAATCCCGGTGATGCCAAGAAGACGGAACCTATTCATAAAGCGGTTTTCGCGCCGAAGACGACGCAACAGCGACGTGTTGAGGCCGCAACGAAGCAAGCGAGTGCCTCCAAGCCGGCGCCGGGATCAGGAGGAACATCGACGACAACATCTGACTCGTCGACCTCAACAAATCCAGCTACTCCGGCTAGCCCAACTAACAATTTACCTAAAGGACTACCTCAGCGAGCCCCATCAGGCAAGGTTCCTTTGATCGCTTCGTCGATTCCTTCTGTGGAGTCGAAGGCTGTAGCGCCTACGGGAAAGCCACCCGTTCAGCCCGTCAAGCCCGTCCAGCAAGCTGCTGCGTCGAGTGCGACAACTGGTACGTCAGAACCGGAGCGAAAGACTTCCGCGACCGGCATTCCAAAAGTGGCGCCTTCAACTTCAACCGCTGGTTCAACTACAGCGCCTACAAAGTCCAATGGATCTGCAATCAAGCCGCCCCAATCCCCGAAAGCCATCGCTCCGATTGCACCACTGGCTCTTCCCGAACAGCCGCCGTCTCCAAAAGCGGCGCAGCCACCTCCTCCTCCCGTGGTGACACCAGCGGCTGCGGCACCTGCCAGCAGCAAGGAGGAACCGCTCGTTGATGAGACGAAGACTGAACCAGTACTCGACGAAGTTCCGTCTCTTCCACCAAAGTCAGCTCCAACAACTCCGTCCGCCCCGAAGGCCCTCAGGAAAGCCTATGGAGGCAGCGGAACTACTATTTGTGCTGTCGGAGTGCCGGTCTCTCCAACCTTGCCACCTTCGACCAGTCACAGTGCTGTGAATGATCAATCTCTCATCGAGAAGAAGCTGGCAGTTAGAAAGAAGAAGAACACTGCTGAAGTGACGAAGAAGGACCTCAAGGACCTCAAAGAGCTCAAGGAGCTGAAGGAGCTTCCGCCACCGTCGAAAGACGCCAAAGAAAGGGAGGCCAAGATCACGGACAACGGCGAGGAGAAAGTCACGGCTGCTGCGATCAAAGAGAAGGGAGAGTTCGAGGATCAAGCTGTAAAGAAAACCGTCAACGCAGTCACGGCTGCCTTCTCCGGGGCCACGGAAGAAAAGCGCAAGGACAGCATTCGAGATGCCGTGAAGGACGTGAAGGACGAGGTTCCAGACGCTGTCCTAACCATTGAGAAGCGACGACCCTCGAAGCCGTTGAATCCGAACACAGCGAGTCTACTCGCTCAACTCCAACTTCCCCCATCCGTCTCAGCGAAAGTGGATAAAATGATTGCCGGGCAAGCTGTTGTGCCAGACAAGCGCCACGACCGGTCGAAGGTCGCTCCACCGCAGGTACTTCCGCTTTGAAGATTCTCGGCGAAAGCTTTGCCAGATGTGCTGAGAGACGCGCGAGAGTCTTGCAGGGCAGCGAGCGAGTGGGCCCTGGCTCTGGTTCGGGGAGCAAGCGCGACGCCTCGACTTCGAGACCGACGAAGCCGCCGATCGTCGACGACCGCGAGGGGCATCTCGTCTACCACAACGGCGACGTCATCGCTGACCGCTGTGAGTGATGGAGTTCGATGCCTCGCCTCGAGAGCCTCGAGAGAGAGAAATGTTGCCCCGTGTGTCAGCTGCGTCGTCGTCGCTCTCCATTCGCCGCTTGCCCCAACTCGCCCCTTCTCTTTCTTTCTCTTCGGCCTGCCAGTTGTTCTTGAGTTTCGTCTCGATTCCTCATTCCCGGGAACGGATCAATTCCGAGAAGAGCGCCGTCCTACACAGACTCTCGCATCAGCTGATCCCCCCCCCCCCTTCTTCACCTCTTGTCGGGGGAGAGCGACACACGCGGGGCTCAATGGCATTGTGTGCCCCGTCGAGAGGCTCGAACACGCTTTACAATCGAAGAAAAATAGATAATCGATTCCCAAGATCGAATAACAAGGAGGAAGTTTCAGACGAAGTCTCGGCGACTCTCGGAGAAGGAACCTTCGGCAAGGTCCTGAAAGTGAATGACGTCAAGGAGAACAAGCAATACGCACTTAAAGTCGTGAAGAACGTGTCGAAGTACAGAGAGGCTGC
>JAQIXL010003272.1:0-10764 GCA_034700245.1 Poikilolaimus oxycercus
TATTGTTGGGTCGTGTCACGTGCTAATGCACGAAGTTGATAATAAAAACCTCAAACCCCCCCCCCCCACATATTGTTGGCTGTTTCTATCTAACTGCATGAGAACAATCCAAAAGCACTTAAACTGCTCAAAAAAATAACCGCTCACATGAGTGACGAAGTCATTCCAAAGGAGCTGCTCCATGTACATCTCGAAAGAAAAAATCTCAGTTACCGGGTGAAAGATTTGGCTGAACAGTTTTGCGGTCTCTTGTGAAAGGCCCAAGTGGCGCGAAATTATTTCCACATAAGGCAGCGAGTCGCCGCGTGCCTTCTTCCAGCTGTGAATTTTTTCATCTTCGGGAATGTTCATTTTCCCACAAACAGAGTCATCCACAGTGCAACTGAAGTCAGTCTTCGACTGAATGTGATTCGTCGCCTCTTCACGGAGAATGTCTGGCTCATTTGAATCTCCCGCAATGGCTTCTAGAAAAGCCTCATCAACGCGATTATATCGAAGGCACAGAACTTGTAGAGCTTGCTTCCGCACCGCCTCGTGAAAATTCGGAGTTGTGACAACAGATTTAATGAAATTTACGTTCAGTTCTAACTGCGCATTGCCCATCATGATGAGAATGGCACTTTCTTCATCCATTGAAGTGGCACGTGCAAACGAGTCTTCCATGAATCTAGCAAATTCGATCCTTGTCCCAGCGTCACAAACATCTTTGGAAAGTTGAGGCAAGAAGTTGTCCGCTCTACTGTCGCAAAGATTGTGAATTGCCGAGCCGGCGGAGAAGAAACATGTTTCTCGAAAGAATTGGCTCCGATGCTCTTGCGCACAGAGTTCGAGGACATTTTTGATGACCTTCTCGTCGCGAATTGATGCCGAGCGAAGTGCAGCAATTGCGAATGCTCCATCGGGATCAGAAATACGTTCCTCCTTGATAAGTTTGACGATGAATTCAGAGGCTTTTTGTCTGCCGGAAAGGGCGAGGGCATTAACGAGGAAAAGTTGAGTTCTTCGTGCATCAGGAAATGTACCAGACGCCTCGTTGAGAGCATAATCCGTCAGTTTTTCGAGAACCTCGTCTTTTGCTAAGCGCAGAAGTGTGACAACGTTGAGAAGCTCCTTGGATGACATCTGCACACTCATGTTTTGCCTCTGTAGTGCCAACAACGCGTTGTGTACACCGGTTTTGACAGCCTGGAAGGTGGACAAGCTCGAGACGTTTGTTGCACGGATCGTGTCAGCCTCCAAGATTAAGACGAGCTCATCATTAGAAGTAGTCTCCGTAAAGTCGTATAACAAACTCGTTGAAATTGTTCCCGCAAACTCTGGCTCTTGATGCGTCTTCTGAGATCCCTTGAGAAACAAAAGCGTTGTTGCAATTGTCTTGAATGTACTCTGCGGGGTCGTCATTTCGTACACACCCTTGCTCTCGACGTTCGTTATCAAGTCGCCATTGAGCTTTGCAACAGAGATAACCGTTGAGTGAAGTGAGCAGTTCTCGTTCTTCCAACACTTCTTGCGATCAGTGGCGGGGCCGAAGTGGATCATCAAACCATCGATGCGGCAGTCCTCAGATTGCGTCTGCTTGGTAATAACCAACTCCGTGCTGTTTGAGTCACCGTCAAGACTGTAGAAATAGTCACAATCTCCATGAACAGTTTTCTGAAGACATTAATCTGCTATGCTGTGGCAAACCTCTCGATGTCGATAAGTCCCGGAAGACTTCTCATTCTCAGCCAGCAGCATTTCGTGCTTCAGTCCAATGGAATATTGGAACTGAGCAGCAAAGGCTCTCTTGATATTCATTGACGACACGAGATCGCCGTCAGCAAAAGTCATTCCATCCGCAATACCGACTTCATAATGAATTTTAAAGGGAAGTGACAACGCCGTCGCTGCTTCTCGCGAAATCTCCTTCTTTGCTTCCACCGTTCCCTTTGAATCTTTTGCTCGCGTAAGAAAGCTGACCTAAAATGATTTCTTGAGAAAGGAAAAACAATGATTACTTAAGGATTTAAACTAAACGCTAGCATTGAAACCGTCCCGCAGTAGGTAGCTAGCCGTGGAGATTCCCCTTTTCGATAAATACTTACATTTTTGAGCTCGACGATAGTTTCAAGGCAGCCGTGCTGGCTGTTTGTCACAAAAATTAAACTTTTGGCGCTCCAAACAGTGCTGGCGAAAGGGCGGTTCTCGGAATCGGCACTTAGTTCAACCTATACGAAAGACATTTTGTCTCCGTTCAAATTTACCTGTGCTTGATAATCGTAGAAGTAAGTCGTTCCCGAACGAAATGCCGGCTTTTCAGGAACGGGGTGCTTTAGGTTCGCACATGAAAGTGAAAATAGAAGCAGAACCAATAAATTCATCGTCGGCGAAACAATGCCCTGCGCCGGCACCGCGCCACACCTGGCCAATCACCTGAAAGCAAGCGTATTTGACTGATTGTCGAAGCGACTTTGACTAGATCTCACAATAAACCACGCATGAACACGCCAGAGACAAAAGGCTAGCATGACACGCCGAACACGCCGCCACAGACACACGCGAGGACGAAATCGATGGCGGACTGAAGACCCCGGCGCTGGCTAAAAAAACGCCTCGTTTGCTCGCCCGTCCCCAGTCGCGTGATAACTGAAAACTGGTCATGTGGGCGAGCGATTGGGACTAATGCAAACTGTAAGAAATTCAGATTTGCACGCGTTCGTAGAAATGCACAAATGCCTCATCTAGAGCAAAGAGTCGCCAGTGTCACGGGCATCTCCCTCTAAGGAAGTGCGAGTCCCAACTAACTCCCCCTCCCCACCAGTCTCTGTGCACTCAGTAAAGCCATGCTTGTACATGGAGAAGGACGTCACCCCAGCAGCTCTCGCCTCCGGTAATCTCTCTCGCCCCTGCCTCTCCCGCTTGCCTCGCCTCGCTTCTCCTGAGTCGCCCGGAGCAGCGCGGCTCGCGACGCGTCCATGAAGGAGAAGCCTTGTCCGCCGTGGCCGTCGAGAAGCCTTCAAATACCGTGCTCGCCTGAGATCCTGGCTCGCTCCCTCTCCCTCTCCCCCTCTCTGGCCCCTCTAGTCGATTGTTGCGCAGTCTACGGGTTTTAAAGTAGTCTCTCTCTCTCTCTCTCTGTCCCCGCTTAACTCCAGAACCACTCGTCTCAACATGTTCTCTGGGTAGTACAAAGGAGCTACGACTTTACGAAATAGCGGACTCGGGCAGAGAACGAGTACTCTTTTAGGGGAGGAGAAATCAATTGCTACGCATTGCGAAAGGCGTTTGTTGCAAGAAAGCACCTTGCTCGCTTTCACGCGCCTCGCACGCTGTGAGTCGGCAGCAGTCAAACCATTCGATTTCGACGAACGTGGTTCGCATTTCTGCTTTTTGACAAACTTTCTTGCTAGTTTCATGAAAGTCCGAAAGCAACCTTGTGTGCCACACCCGAAACTCGCAAGCAAAACTGAAGCCAGAATGGCAAGGAAGTCAAGCAAGAATGGCCCGCACGGCGTTCCAAGTCAGACATCAAAGCTTGTATCATTAACAAGGCGATACCGAATGCTTTCTGATTTCCATCCACAGCAGTGCAATAAATCTCTGAATGGCTAAAAGGAGAAAAAACATAACTACTGTGGAGAATGGGTAACCCCGTCGCGCGTTGTCGTTTTCCAAAGGTGCGGTTAGCCTAGTGTTCTGTCCCGACAAGAGTCTTTTTTTCTTCTGGGAGGCACCTAAACATGGAGAAAATTCAGAGAGCTACACTAGGAGAGACGGCAATGGGGATTAGAAGTGAAACGATCTTAACGGAAGACGAGAGAGAAAGACAGGCTACTGCTTCGGGACGCAGGAAGCAAATACATGAGGAAAAAAATAATCAGTTAATAATAGACTTCTTCATCCTGCCGATGGTTCGTCTTCAAACAAAATAAAAGGATTGGAAGTGGCCACCGATTATTCGCGAAATTCTGATCAGTATTTCACGGACCATTTTATGCTTCTAACTCTGCGAGCTTCAAAACGATGTCATGCCGCGGCGTTAGGGATCACCCGATCGCCTGAAGCGAGCACCGGACGATGCCTCGCCCTTCTCTTTTTTTACATTCTGAGCAAACATCAAGGGTCTCGGTCTTTTCTTCCTCGCGCTGGCGATAAACACATTGGCTTGTTCAACGAAAATTCTCTCGTTTGGAAAGTGAGCTTTGGGGAGTGTTAGAGATGGAATGTGAGACCGGAGCAAACAAGAAAGAAGTTCTCGTCGTTGATAGGCGTGAGCTTGATTCCTACGTAGGCAGCAGACGCAAAACAGCGAAGGAAGTTGTTGAACAGCATGGCATACGATACGATGTTTGAATGTGCTCGGCGAAATAGCTCTTTCATGATATTTTCCATCTACCCAGCTCGCCATGCACGCTTTTAAAAGACGTTGCGAAGGGCAACACGAAAGGGAACACGCCGAACACGCCGCTACAGACACACGCGAGGACGAAATCGATGGCGGACTGAAGACCCCGGCGCTGGCTAAAAAAACGCCTCGTTTGCTCGCCCGTCCCCAGTCGCGTGATAACTGAAAACTGGTCATGTGGGCGAGCGATTGGGACTAATGCAAACTGTAAGAAATTCAGATTTGCACGCGTTCGTAGAAATGCACAAATGCCTCATCTAGAGCAAAGAGTCGCCAGTGTCACGGGCATCTCCCTCTAAGGAAGTGCGAGTCCCAACTAACTCCCCCTCCCCACCAGTCTCTGTGCACTCAGTAAAGCCATGCTTGTACATGGAGAAGGACGTCACCCCAGCAGCTCTCGCCTCCGGTAATCTCTCTCGCCCCTGCCTCTCCCGCTTGCCTCGCCTCGCTTCTCCTGAGTCGCCCGGAGCAGCGCGGCTCGCGACGCGTCCATGAAGGAGAAGCCTTGTCCGCCGTGGCCGTCGAGAAGCCTTCAAATACCGTGCTCGCCTGAGATCCTGGCTCGCTCCCTCTCCCTTGCTTGAGCCTCAGCTCCTCGACTTAAAGTCTCGATAAATACAAATAAATCCGTGGCCTCTTCGTGGCCAGAAGTATTGCTTATGATCAGTGAGTCTACGAGATGTTTATTCCGCTATAATCGTGACGAATAAGTTGCGGATGACGAAATATCGGTCTCCACCACACATGAGACGCCGGCAGAAGATTTGAAGGAAAGTTCTTCACCGATGTATCGCAGCTGCTTATTGAAGTTAGGGAATTGGTTCCGCGAATAAATCGATCAAAGCCAAACAAAAACTGGACAAAATCCAGGTTAGCAAAAATCTCCGGAAAATCGTCCACTAGATACTGAAGTCCGGAGCGATGAATCTAAAACGAAACGTTTTCAATGATCGTAGTTGAGAATTCGATGGATGCATAAGCAAAACAGTGCATTAAATTTAAACTAATTGTAAGGCTGGATACGAAGTTCTTCGGGCCAAAACCAAGGAATTTTACAAAAGTCAGTTTCACAAACGGCACTGTTTGCTTTGAATATTGTCTGTAGAAGTGAGCAATTGGCGAATTTAACGTACCAGCATTTCCTTGAAACTTAAATTATAACACGATTTGACGTTTTCAGGTATAAAATCTTTAAGATGTTCTCGTATAGCGCAGAGATCCTGTGTCAGGCAATTCCTCTGCTCTTGAGTCCAATCGTGCGCAATACGAGCACTGGCCAACATTAGAAGAAATTTTCTGACTTCATAAGGGCTAATGTTCGGCTGATGTGCTCGATTATGGAGAAGAGTTATCACTTCAGCAAGGCTCATCTGCAAGTCTGTAGTGAAGTTCGACGCGCAACGCAAAACACGATTTTTAATACTATTTTGTTATGCTTTAACTTTCGTGCTCAAACAGAACACGCTTTTACGCTTTTAAAAGAACATTAAAAAAGAATAAGAAGAGCAGAAGTTGAAGTGAATAGAACTGACATTGTGGTTATCGACTTCATCATTATGGCAAAGTGCCAAGATTCGAACCACGAAATGCAGTTTTCAAACATTCGTTCTGGGACCGACTTGGACTCCCTATGCGTGCAAAACCTCGTTCCACGTTGTCATGTATTTTTACCCTCTGCTTAGCTTTTTTTGTTTTTAACATTGGAATTTGCGTGTTGTAATTACAACTAACTGCTGTGCGAATTTTCTGTGAACTTTTTTGTACAAATTCTCATCACTTTAATACGTTACATTCAATAATTTAGCTTTTTCAGTACGCTAAGGAGATTTACGAGCGGCAGTTTATTTAATCAAGTTGAGAATCAATGAAGCATGAAATCATTGATTTGCCACCCGACGTCTACAACATCATTTGTGGATTTCTCTCAGCGAAGGACGTTTCGAAACTTGAAAAGACGTGCTTTAAGTTGCATAGAATGCTTGCGGCACTCTCATGGGAAGCGATGAGGTAAATAGAAATGCAAGTAATATTAACTTAAAGACTATATAATCGTTTGGTCGTCTTGATTGATCAATTTGGACGAGAATTGGAGATCCAGGGACAACTCGGGCCACGATGGCCATCTGCAAACGAAGTAAAAGCATGGCAATTGGAATTGGGCACCGATATCCCGAGATTGGGACCGACACACGGATTCCGGCAATATTGTAAGGAGCAAGCCGTGGAAACCTATCTGATCGACTGCCGACAGGAGAGCCTGGCGTGCATTAAGCGCGAAGTCCTGGCGCTAAAATCGACAGAAGATGACGAAATGAAAATTTTCTGGCGATTAGCCGAACGCGCACTCTCACGCTTGAAAATTGACGGCATCGCCATCAGGTTCTCATTATTTTGAAAGAAACAAATTGAAATATTTTGCTTTTCCAGAAATTTTTCCCAAGAAGACATAAAAACATTGCTGGATTTGTTTCGAAAAACCGACACTCGCCCCATATTCCTGTTCATCTCGGGCACGTAAGTAACAAAAACTTTCTTGGGTTTAATTGAACCTAGCAGTTCGGCGCATTCGTCGAAACTAACACACAGCGATATTCAAGATTTATCCGTTGTTTGTCAGGCAGGCTGCAGAATTCACATTAACGCACCAATGCATCTTCCCTCAGACTTCTTTACCAACTTGCCGACCCATATCAGGGAGCTACTGGTGCGTTTTTTGTTAAATTTTTTTGAATTCTTTAATTCTAATGCGCTAATTCGGTTTCTATTAACAGAATTGCTTTATTTGTCTTCAGATTGGAGACAACACAACCATTGAGTTGAACGACGAAATTCTTCTTTCTTTGCCGGAACGTCATTCAGAAGTGCAACTGGATGTTCTCAGCACTTCACGAACAACCTCACAGGTTTTCACTATATGTAATCACTTACTCAATTCGTCCAGGTGACAATCAGTGGAATTAAAGAACTAATTAGAAAAATGTAAGTTTTGTCTTACTTTTTTTTGTTATGTCTCTCACCTGCGATATTGCAGACAAAATGCTGACACTACTATATTCTTCTTCAGCCCGAATCCTAAACCTTCTTATTGGTCGATACAAACAAATGTATCTGATTGTGAGGAATTCGAAGACGTCTTTGCAATTTGCGATGAAATTTTCCGCGGAATTGACGATGTGAAAGTTGAAAAAGTAAGTCAATGCTCTTTCGATATTCTCCTCAGTGCGACGAGGCTTACGGTGACGAGTACTGTCAATGCGTTATACGAAACGAGCTTCAAGTGTTCATTCTCTATTTTCGACTTTGCAAAACTGCTCTTACTCTAGAGATTCTACCAATGCACGACTTCGAGTATGACGATTGGCTTTTCAAAGAAGAAACCCAAGCACAATTCGCTAACGATGATGATGATAGCTGAATAAAAGATTTTCGAAACTGCCCGGCACTCCCATTGTTTTTCATTTGAAGATAGAGCCTCATCTCCCTGCAATCTTCTACAATACTTGCATTTTTTCGGCACTAACTGTAAGAAATTCCGTATGTACATATGATAGCTGCTTACAAACTTCGATTCAAGTTCTTTACGTAAGTAATGTTTTCCTTTCAGCTAAAACATCATCATCCTGCATCGAAATGCTGCACATAAGTGTTTCGCCGGGCTTTTCTCGTGTTATAATCCATCCATAGTCCTCTGAAATCATGTTTTCAACGGGACTGTTTTCATCATTTTGTCTGGTTCAATAAAGCGCAGATGTTTCGCGTCTGGAAAAGAGGATGATGCGTGATGCAAATTGCAGAACGGCAACACAAAATCAGACTTGTACTTTGAAGAAATTCTTTGTGAGGCCAAACAACAAAGCTGCATTTATGCAACATCTGGCCGAGGGTAAAGTGTTTATTGTCTTAATGGAGAATATGTTTGTGTCAAACTGGAAGAGATTCGGCTTTCTCTTCGCATCACAAAACTTCAACTCGCGCGTCGTTTCCTAAGTATCACGAAAGAATCTTAGTCAGATAATCCATTTCCAGCCGATACTTGAAGACTTGAGCGTTTGGTTCCGTAACATCAAAGAAGCGAATCGATCGACCTTTTTTGTTTGACCAAAAATGTGTCACGTCTACGTCTTCGAGCGTGCATTTTTCAAACCAGGAGGAATTGGGCGGCGGTACGTCGTCGTCTAGAGAAAAATCAGCCTCGCTAGCCACAAAATCAGCAAATTCATACTTTCCTCGGGATGACGGAGACGTCATTGAAAGTTGATGAGTGCAGTAAGCGCGCCTATCTTTGTCTTCCGGTTCTAACAGCTTTGATACCAGCTTGACGACATCTGTTTCCGACTGAAAGAGTAAATCGGCCTTGAATACCGGAAGCACAGGCATTTCAAGTGCTTTCGCGAGAGTTTCCGACGACATATGAAATGCAGCATCCCGGCACTCGAGTCGAATGGCGCTTTGCGTTTGAGCAATTGCATAACTGATTGCGTCCTGAGGAATTTCAAAACGCTTGCTTGGAAAAGAAATACAGAACACAAACTGGTTCATACGAGGAAGTTGAAGAAAACCTCGATAAACATTTTCGTTGTCCGTTTGCTTGCTGTCTTCGTCCTTTTCCAGAATTTCTTGCACTTGTTCGACTTTAAAAAATGAGCCATCAACGGGTACAGACTTTTGCCAAACGGTATATTGAAACAAGTTTAGGGTAGCGTTTCGTGAAAACGCTGAAGTAAATTCTAGAAAATCTTCCGCCGATCCGTAAATTTGCACTTGATCAAGTCGCCAATGACGGGAATAACCACGCAAACACTCGTGGATGAACTCCCGTTCCGCCGCCTTTCCTTGAAGAATCGTACAAGAAGATAACGACTGAAACTGGCGCACGCCTGCTCTGATCTCGCGAGCGTATGAAATTCGCTGAACGACAACCATTTGATTCGTTCCTTTTTCGGTTGAAATTTCAATCTTAATCTTTCTCGAAAAAGAATTGTCTTGATCATGGTTGAGGACGACGTTTCTGTCCTTGGACTTGAGGCTAAAATAGACTGAATCTTCCTTACGCATTTCGTCGAGATTATTATCGACGATAGAGCGAAAGCGACGACAAACACTCTCAACACGACAAAGAGCGCGAACGTTTAGGAAGCCGAAAATTGAAATTAACGTCTCTGTTGCAAGCATGTCGATAGTGACCAAGGTCAACGACTAATCGAGGGAAATGCGTTTTTGCGCCTTGAATCAACATATTCGATTAGCACTTATGTCACTTCTCGCCATCAGGTCGTTTCACGGTTGACGACGACGTCCCTCAATGCGGCCGGATCAATGGGCTCAGAACATCTTTGTTCAAATGAGAACTAGTCTGTGAGATAAGATTGAGAGCTGCATTCGACAAATGAAACACACCTCGTAGCAGGAATCGGTCTTCTCGAAGTAAGTCCATTCGGACGGACAGTTAAGAAAAATAATAGGGCTTGAAGGTGGAGGACAGGTCAGTGATGGTGGGAGAGGGAAAAGCAAAACAGCAAATCATTTCGTTATCCTTCGGTATAAATATATTGGTACACAGCGGCCTCATAGAGACAGAACATTGAGTTTCTCTTGCCGAAGATGAAACTTCTCCTTGTCCTGTTCATCGCATTCGCTCTTCTTCACGCCGTTGAGGGCGATTCCTGCGACTATGGCCGTGCCGCCTGCGTCGCTTCGTGCGTGGCCCAGGTATTTTCACGAGTCAATAATATTGTTTCAGAACTGCGCCACGGGCTACTGTGAGTCGCGCGGCGGTCGTGAAGTCTGCGTGTGCAGTCGCTGTGCCAATGGACCGGCTTGGCCACGCAACTCCTGCTTCTATGAAGGATCCTTCTGAATGAAAATTCTTGCAACGCTTTTGTTGCCCGCTTGAAAATTCCTTTTTCCTTTTCTAATCAATAAATATTCGACTGCAAGACCTTGTTTTAACAAGTTAAAGTAACAAGTTAAAACTATTCGGGAAAAGATTTTAATGCTCTTCGACAAGAACCATCTCATTGAAAGGATTGGCAAAGCTTCGAAGAAAGTGAAAGGGTCGCAATGTTTTGGAGTGCCTGACGCGCGAGTCTTATCACTGAATCGATTTTTCGTCCCTCATTCACTCAGCGTTGTGCGTTTTGCAGCCTCGTAGACAGGTTGCCTTCTCTGTTTCGTCTTCCCCGATGCGTTTCTTGTCGTTTTCTTCGCTTTGTGTGCTTCGAATTTGTCTTGTTAGTCAATTTGCATATGTATCAAGAGTTTGAAGGACCTCCCGCTGGATTTGGAATTGTTCGTTCTCCGAGAAGTTCACATCGTGCCACATCAGCCATAGCACATATTTTTGATTGACAGGTTTCGACGCTCCCAATTAGCTCGACGCA
>JAQIXL010003273.1:0-10760 GCA_034700245.1 Poikilolaimus oxycercus
ACCTGGAAGGTGGAGGAGGCCGCCTCGCCCAGCCTCAAGCTCCTCAAGACCCAGGAGACCGTCAGCAAGACCCAGGAACAAGAGGGCTCGACGGCCAGCAGAACCCAGGACTCCTCGAAGGATCAAGAAGGGAAGCCTTCAAGGCAAGAAGGACCGACGGAGACGAAGGAGGCGACGAAGAAGGACACCGAGAGCCCGGCCCCCGACGAGGGCGACGCCCCGCAGTGCGCCCCGAGCGAGAAGACGCAGGGCTCGGAGAGGGCCGTCCTCTCGGAGAAGACGCAGTTTACGGAGCCCTCGCAGCAGCAGCCGCCACCCGAGTGAGAAGAGAAGAGAAGAAGAGAAGAAGACGTCTCCATCGAATGCAAATCCCCGTTTCGTGCACAATAAATGCCTCCAGTTCCATGTTGTTGTTGGTGTGAGACACTCGAAGGTTTCAATTCGTCTACAAACAACGACAAGAACACTTTGGGCGTGGTTTTGCGTTTTCTTTGGGGCATCGAGTTGTTTTGAAAGCGTTTGACGTTCGTCGGCGAAGTCGCTGTGCTATGTCGTTCATTGAACAGAAGGCGACAATGAAACGACGACCAGCAGGTGCCTTGAAAACCTTTGTTTTGTCGGTTTCTGAGACTTTGTAATAGCATCACCAATTTCTTGAGCTCGGTAAACTGAGACACAACCCGTAATCCCAAACTATTTTCTGGCGAGTTGCTTTACAAGTCGCGTCACTTAGACGATCTCGCAATGTTTTGACCCAAACTACAGTTTCGGCCTTGATTGTCTGCCTCAGAGTACGAAGTCAGAGCAGTGTTGCGTCCATGAAACCCACGTTGCCAGCGTGAAGATGACGGTTTCACTCTTGAAACTATGACTTTACGCTTCTATAATTAGTGCCTGGAAACGTACACGGTTGCATCGTCCACTTGAGGTGCAGGAACTGCGAGCAGTTCCGTTGTTAAGAAACCAACTCTGAGATTGGCGGTTTCTAGAAAAATATACCAATCGAGGCGTGGCCAACGGCTTGATTGTTCCCGATGCGTTTTGGACAATTCGCATTCACGCCGTAAATGGTAAAGCAGTCTGTAGCCTTGAAACCTTCGCTTTGTCGGTTTCAACGACTTCGCAATAGCATCTTCAATCATTGGAAAGCAATACACTTCATGCGGTGGTATTGTGTAGCCCAAACATTGTAAAGTCATAGTGCCAGCCGGAAACGGCTTCTCACTGTCCCTGGGGAAAACGCATGCCCTTGAGCACACACATGCGAAGATGATCCACATGAATTTCACGGAAGAGGCAGAATAAAATTGGCGAAGAATTGGATGACTGTTTTCGGTTTGCATCTATGCATTACTGTAACATCCATCTGATGTAATCATACACGACTCGCACATTGATGGATCAAGAGTGACATCGGTCCTTGAAACGGCCCGTGTAGATCCACAAAAATAGCGTCCTTCACCCAGTCGATTTTGAAGCTCAGAAATCGGTCCACAGAGTTTGTTATGGCATACCAGCTCATTTCCCTGCAAACACGGAAAGTTGTGACGGAAAAAGTGGAGCAAAAATGAGTCGGCGACTGCTCGATGGATTTCAACAGGGCGCAGTACCTAAGTGCCTCTAAAGGGGTGGGCGTTGTTGAAATCATCTCTTCGTCCATTTGTCCGCCTGCATAAATCGTTGTTTGTCCATCATGAACAAGCCGCTTCGACGCCTTCTACGAGCGATAGAGAATGTGAAGGTCTACACCCTCATTCTCGGCTATGTAAGGGAACACTACAATTCATCAACAAAATCATCGCAGCGATGCAACACAAAAACGTGTTCGACAAAAAACCGTGTTATGTATCCGATTCAAGAAATGTGCAAACTCATGGTTTGAAAGTGAACTAAACAAGGCAGCTATCACTTCCCTCCATTTCCCGCCACAAATGGGTCTCGCCTCGACCGTCCTGTAACAGGTTGCTGTCACCGGCAGCTGAGGTAAGATGCAGCTCTTATTATTGTTGCCATCGCAGTGTTCGTTACGCCAGTGGCACATTTCATTCAATGAGTATTAGAAGTTTTAGATCAGCAACTTTGCCGTTTCATTCGAACCATAAAAGTTCGGCTCAGACGGCGATCTGCTTTTCAGATCGTGGACATACTTTCCACACCAAACATGTTTTCTTTTCTTTCACTCATTCCATTTGCTACTACGAGGTCCGCCGTGTCGTCCACGGCTCGCGCTCGAGATTACATCGGTGACTGTAAGCTTAGAAGGATTTGGGAACGCCATGACAAGAGGAAAACTGAAATTGAACTGCAACTTTCATGTTTCACGACAGTTGTCCTTACCGAAAGCTAAAGTGAAGTTCACTCAATGATTGGCGAACAAAAATAGCCTCATTTATTTACAATCATGGAAACCGCTTGGTGCAGAATCGAAGGGAACGCAGATCTGAGAAACGACGCTGTATTTGATGTTCTTGAATAGTTTCGCCGAGCGAAACCACCAGAGAAGGTGAACTTTTTGAGCCAAATCTTTCAGCGCGAAAAGTATCGCAATTGACAATCATCTGAAGCCTTGATAAAGCAACAAGAATGGACGAATGGAGCTGCGACTATTGACGAACACTCGTAGCATCTTTGGATATACGCCTTGTGAAACCGGTCTCTGGTGGTTCAATGAGCTTTGAGTGCACTCGGATAGAATCCCACTCCTTCTGCATTTTCTAAATGTTCCAGTTATTGCGGCCGAAAGATGTGCACATTCTTTGATCGAGATTAAAACGGTGAAACGACAGACAAACAAAATCTGCTTATGTTTAGCCCCGCGGTTTCACGAAATAAGGATAAGGCCAATGGTGTCAAATGATTCATTACGAGGTGCCCGTGGTTTAGACGATGTTCAACCTAATCGAAATCCATCGTTCTCTGTGCCTCTATTCCATCGACTAACGCATGGTCAAGATTTTTTGGCCTCATCAATCATTCATGCTTGCCATAGAAACAGTGAACGTTTGCGAGTCCAATGCCCAACAAATGGCTGTTTCGCAGCAACATGAACTATTGAGGAAGCTTCTTCTTCCATTTCATTTTATCCAAATGCGCCGTTTAGCTTGGCTTCTCTTCGCGTCTGCTCTCTTTCAGGTAGCATTAACTCGCTAGTGCTTGAGCAGCTTTGTAATCTCTCAGAATATTGACTCTGCTGCTCAAAACAACTGCGCGTGGACGGTTGTTTGTCCATATCAGTGGACCGACGGGAATAACGGCTACTGTTACTGGGTTTAATTTTTTTTTGTGATTTAACACTTCAAATAGATCTCTTCACAAAAGCCGTTCTCAGCGGCCGCAGCGGAGTGCAAGCAGAATGGCGCTCAAGTGGCTTCAATTCATAGTTCAGCCGAAAATCAAATCATCACCAATTGTTTGCTTTGGCTTTCTCCAATAATACGGTAGATTTTTTTAGTAATGAAGACGAAGCCTTCCCTCAACCCTTACAATGGCCTCGTGAGAAATGCTAACGGAGAATTTGTTTGGAGCGATAGCACTGCTTACGATTTTAAGAACTTCATGTCCGGCAAACCGGACAATCAAGGCGGAAACGTGAGCAACAAAACTTTTTTCTTTAATCTTAAATTTTTGTTTATTTTAGGAGAATTGCGTTCAAATGTTCGAGAGTGGTCAGTGGAATGATGTTGACTGTAGCTGGGTTGGTTGTCGTTTTTACTCTGAGACTGAAATTTTACCAATCAGACAGGCGCCATTTGCAAGATGAAGAAACCAAGTCCGCCTGCGTGATATTCTGCCGCCAACATTTTTATTTCTTGTTGTTATTGCCCGGCGCGAAATTGGAACCAATAAACTCGCTAACGAAGAGAAGAAGCATCACTCTTCAACTATTGTCTTGCAAGAAGTTTCGCCCTTTTATAAGGTCTCAAAGTCTTCGGCCTCCTCTTGAGTTCTCTCGACCTCTTCCTCTCTTCGCCTTGACAAGCAGCCCAATGTCGGCGTCGTCCTTGCTGTGACTCGTCCGAGAAGCAGCGATGCAGAGAGAACAGAATGCTTGCACTCCCGTCCTTCTGCATTCGTGCAAGCAGTTTTTGAGCCCGCATCGTGCAAGGTACGAAGGTCTTTCTAATTTACTCTTGCAATTCTCTGTAAAACAAACGTTGTAAGATTTATTGACAAGCTACTCTGGAAAGCTGCACGCGTAAGTTGGTCTGTAAACAACAGAAAAACGACAATATAGATATCATATCGACTTCACATTCTGTCCCTCTTCCGTTTGTAGTCGTTGCGAATTCTTTTGATTCCCAAGCGTTTCCTTCGATTCGAACGGACTTGACGTTGTCGGTTTTTAACTTAAAAAAGTGCTAAATATGGCTTCCTGCAAGGCGAGTCTCACCTAGACGATATCGGAAGTTTTCACTTCCACCATCGAAGAGCCCTTTCATGACAACTTCTTGGTCTTCCTAAAGAATTTGCTGCATGTTATAAAGATATAGCGAATAATAGAAAAAAAAGCAGAGGAAATTATTGACCTTCGAGAGCGATTTGAACTCATTTGTCTCTGCGATTAGAGCCCTTTGCTGGCCAAGCACAGCCTCAAATAATTCTACGGCTTCGACATCTTTTCTGAAAAATATCTTGTTAGAAATAAACGAAGACTGAAACATTTTTGTGTCGACTTCGATGTCAATCATTCGACGCCAACGACGTTTCAATTCGTCAATGTAGTCCCGAGGTTCGCAGAAATGTTCCACTCCGCGCGGTTTTAGTGGATCATCCAGAAGACGACCGGCTTTCACACGTCTGAAAACATCAACATAAGCATGCGTTGTGGCATTCATTCGCTCGTGAAAAGTTACATTGTGGGAACGGGTGAATTGTAGTGTGGCGGCTCGTCCATCTTCTTTTTCACACAACTCGTGCATCTAAACAAGTATGTTTTTTGCTCGCAAGCTATAAGGTCACCGATAAATATCGTGAAGAATATGTGCCGAGTCTCGCCGCCAGAGATGAAGCAACTTCGGATCATGTGGCATGCGCGTTTCGAGCATGCGAATCTCGCCCTAGACCAAGAGAGTTTGCGTTCATGAAGCTAAAGCTCACATTCGAGACGCACATGACGAAATGGGCCGGCCCGAAATCCTCGTCTTTTTTCTCTCTTTTTCTATTAGCTCGAGTCTCTAAAAATTGGCAAAATATCTTGCAAGGGAATGAGCTTCACCTGCTGATTGGAGATATCGCACAAAAGTTTTTTGGTCGTTGATTCCCAATAAATTTCGAATTTCAACGACGTCCTTCTAAAATGAAAAAATGAAAGCAGAAAGTATAGACGATCACCTGCAGGAATGAAGAAGCTAGAACTTGCGAAGTTCCGATGCTTCGATGAAGGGCAATAAATAGTGCTTGGAAGGAATGTCCGTTGTCTTTCCTGAAAGGTTCTTAGTATTATTAAAATATATTGTAAATAGCCAACCGTCGACGAAGACAATCTCGTACTAGAGCTGAGTGAAGACGATTTGCAAAGAGGTTCAGCCACAATTTTCCTCCTGAGCAGAAATGCCCAGCTTCAGGGTCGCCTTCAGCTTTTCTGCCATCTATCAGATACCTTAACTAGCAATTAATGAAAGTCTTTTCACCCACAAAAAGGCACAATCTTTTATTGTCCGTTTTATTTCAATCGCTCTCAGACGACACTCTGCGCAGCTAAAAAATTTCATCTTTCGCTGCTAGTAACAAAGCTAGCTTACACGAGTTTTTGACGATTCGCTCGTTCTCGTTCCTGGCCGCGTCCGTTCCAAAGCCGAAGTAGACGAGTATCACTCCTGCATCGAGTTGCAAACATTGTCATTTGTCCCTAAGACACCGTTTCTTCATTGAAATTGGTCTCACGGCAGAGTTTGGAACTCGTCGAAGGATCATCTCATTGCAACCCTTTTCCTCTGGATTGAAGGCCAGAAGTTCGGGCGTCTCTTTAAGCACGAAGTCCACAAGATTCTCCACTATCTCCTCCTCTTCAGTCTTTGCTCGTTTTGGTGCTCGACGCTTTGGTGGTTCCTCCATTTCAATGGCCTGTCGTTTTAGCGCTGCAGTTTTTCTCATTTTTGCAAGATTTTCTGTAATAACAAATTGCTAAAAGAAGATGCAATCTTGCCTAGAACAAGGCGAATTCGTTTGAGTCCTCCTTCGAAAACTTTCGTCATCACTGCCTCAGCATCATCCTTAAAACGATTGCTTTTCTACTAAAAACAATTACTTTATTCAACTCCTTAACTTCTGGGTTGTTAAGAAGAGCCGTCTTCTGTTCGTCTACGAAACTTTCATATATTGGCTGCTTTTCAGTTTTTCTAAACGATGCCTCCGCAACTTAAAAGAACACCTACACGGCCAGCTCGGCGTTAATGTCCACTTGACGACGGAGTCTTCTAGCTAGAAGATCGAGGAAGGTTCGCGGCTCACAGAAATGCTTCACTCCTCTCGGCTCGTCGGGGTTGTCAAGGAGTCGTCCATTCGAGATATGTCTGCAAGAGTTTTTGTGTGATATTTGTATCGTAAAAATGACTCAAAAACAGCAATTCACATTCTAGGCGCCGATCTTCTCGGTTCACGGGTTGCGCCTCGCTGCACATTGATATGTAGGCAACGGATGCATCTGAAGTCAGCCGACAAATTTCAGTTTCACGAAATTCATACACGTAAGAGGCGCTAGTGCTCCCATCTCGACGCCACTGGTAGACGTTCTCTGGTTCCTTCTTGCTTCGAGTTTCTAGCACCGTGAGGGAAAACTTAGTAACGTATTGTATGAAAATCAACAAACAAACATCAGTATTGTTGGGTACGAAATTTATAGGTCCGTAGTCTGTAACCTGCCGCGCAGATCTGTTGCGGCGCCTTTGATCTGCAACATTAAGAGCGTAAAAAACAATCAATACTTCGGGTTGAAAATATAATACAATGTAATGCTCACTGTCGATGAAGACTATGAAGCTTGAAATTCCCTTTGATACAATCTGGTCAATTACGCGTTTTCGTTCGCTCTGAAACTTTCATAACAATTACAATACAAACTGTTTCAAGCTTTCGAAGTTCTTCTGAGGAATTGAGATCGTCCACAAATTGATGATAGAACTTGAGAACGGAGAAATCATCTGATTCGTTGCAGCGTCGAGAACATTCTCGAATCATTTCACCACGAAGCCGACCGGCGAAGACTTCCGTGTAGACTTGAGGCTGACAGAAATGACCGTTGTCGGGGTCGCCCTTCACTTCTCCATTCAAGAGATAGCTGCAACGAAACTTCAATTCTCCAATGGAAGCAAATCATACATAGTGGCACATTCACCCACTGGACGTCGACTTTGCTTTCTCGTGGCAATCGTGAAACATTTTGAACAGCTACAAAAAGTGGCACTTGGAACGAAAGCATACAAATATTTCTGGCCGGAACTTTGAGTTGACTTTCCTCGATGATGCCAGAGAAAGACTTGATTGGGATCTCCTTTTGATCTTGTTTCAAGCATCGACAATTTGCCCTGAAAATTATTCAAGTGGAAGGGAAAATAACTTGATGGTTTGTTATGAAGCTGAAGGGAATGTCGCCTTTTCCGCGAAGATTTTGGAGAGACCGAAGATACGCGTCCACCATATTCACGGACGACTCCATTGGTACTTCTCTGGATATTAAAAGCTTCACTTGTCGAGAAAAAAAATGAATAAGGCCCTGCTACTGCTCCTTATTGGCACTTTCGCCTCATTCGCACGTATTTGTATGCTTTGCTTTTTCGCAGCCGTAAAGAAAGATTTATTCAGCAGTTGTGTTTCAAATTTTTCTGTGCATTTTTTTCCGTTTGCTGTCGTTTCGAATTCTTGTTATGCCCAAACGTTTCCTTTGAGCCAAATTGGCATTGCGTTTTCGGTTAAAAACTAAAATTGAAAGAATCAAAATTTCCTGAATCCGAATATCACCCAGACGCTGTTGGAGTCCTTTCACTCCGTTATCGAAGAGCTTCTTCATAACCGTGTCCTGCTCTTCCTAAAACACTTCTTCGTATTTGTCGCAATGACGAGATAACCTTTGTGAGTATTTGTATTTCTTCTGCCTCGGTGAAAAGAGTCTTTTGCCGGTCAAGAAAAGCCTTCAATTTTTCACCATCCTCGACATCTGTTCTAAACAGAATCGTCGGATGCAATAAAATGACAAGATTGTTGCAACAAGAAAAACAAAAATAAAAATAGTTTACATTTCTTTGCCGCCATCGATGGTTAGCTTTCGACTCCATCGACGCACCAACTCATCAACATAAACTCGAGGTTCACAGAAATGCTCTACTCCCCTTGGCATTATTGGATCATCCACGAGACGGCTCCTTTTCACTTTTCTGGAAATGGTCTTTGCAAGCATAGATTTGTCAAAGCTACACTGTAGGGACAGGCGAGTCGTAATTCCGTGGATCGTATCGCCTATTTTTTGCGCAATTAATGCATCTAAATATTCTTTTGATAAATGAACGTTGTAAATAAACCGATAGATGTCATGTTGAGCCGACGCCGTGTCTCTCATCCAGAGACGGACTAACTTCGGATTGTCTGGCAGGCGTGTTTCGAGCATGCGAACTTCACCCTGAAGCAAAAACTTCCACTTTCTTTTATTCTACTCACATTCGTCGACAAAACCAAGCTGGCGGGACCAAAGTCTTCATCCAGTTTTTCTCTTCTTTTAGTAACATTTCCTGAATTGGCAGTAAAGGAAATGATCCAAAAGAATCAAGCTCACCTTGCCCACTGAGTGTGCTCGAAAATGACCTGCAGTCCTTGCCTTCTTTCAATATGCGTCGAATCTCAGTCGCATCATCCTAACATGCAAGATACATATGTGATTTACAATAAAATACTTTTGAAAAGGTGGCCAGCACTTGCGATGCTTCAAGGCTTTGATTGTACGCGTTAAACAGTTCTTTCGTCGAATTCGCGTCTTCTTTCCTTTATACACCGAGGGTTAGATGATAAAACCAAAAACCAACTTTCTTCGGAAGCATTCTCTAACAAGGGCTGCATGAAGGATTTTAGAAAACACTTCCAGCCATGACTTCCCTCCAAAACAAAGATGGCCAGCCTCTGGATCGCCTTCCACTTTCTTTCCCTTAATGAGATATCTTGGAAAGCTGCTCAATTTCTCTTTACTTACATTGTTGCGCAGTCGGCATTTTTTAGTCCCGTTTCGTCCGCTCGGAATAGGCAATCCGTGCAACTGCAAAGGTATCTTTGGCTCCTACTGACAGTCACGGACTAGAGCTTCTGACGCGTGGAGCGTTCTCGTTGTTGCCCGCGTCCAGCCCATCGTCGCACCAAACGAGCATCTTTCTTGCTTCTCGTCACAAACATTGTTAGCTGCCCCTGAAGTCGCATCTAAAAAGAACGAATCGACTAACGGCTTGATTCGGAACTCGGCGAATCTTCGCATCTTGCCAGCCGTCGTCCTCCGGATTGAAAGCGAGAAGTTCCGGTGTTCTCTCAGAAACAACGTCTATGAGGTTCTCGACGGTCGATCTCTCTTCTCTTGGCTCTTTTGGTGCTCGCGGCCTCGGTTCTTCTCCAGTTTCATCGCGTCGTCGTTTTCGTTCACGCATTTTTTCCAGATTGTCTAAAAAGTCAAAAGCGTAAAATATTAGCAGTCTCACTAAGAACGTCGCGAATTCTTTTGAGACCTCCCGCAAATACTTTCGACATGACTTCTTCTGCTTCTTCCTAAAAATATTTGTTTGGTCACTGGAGTTCAAAAATCACAATACTTTCTTCAACAGCTTAATTTCTGCGGAATTTCGGAGTGTAATCTTCTGTTCGTCAAGGAAGCTTTCATAGAGTGGCTGCTTTTCGGTTTTACTAAACATAAGCATATTTGAGGAATATTTGTTTGTCTTCCTTACACGGCCAGCTCGGCATTGATGTCAACTTGCCGTCGAAGTCTTTTAGCTAGAAGATCGAGGAAGGTTCGCGGCTCACAGAAATGCTTCACGCCTCGAGGCTCGTCGGGGTTGTCGGCGATTCGTCCATTCGAGATATGTCTGCAAGAGTTTTTGTGTGATATTTAGACGCTGAGAATGATTTAAAAAAATAAATATTGTACATTATAGGTGCTGGGAATCTCGGCTCACCGGCTGCGCCTCGCTTCAAATTGACATTGCTGCAACCGATGCATCTGAAAGCAATTTCTTCAGACGAAATTCATACAAATAAGAGGCGCTAGTGCTCGCATCTCGTCTCCACGTGAAGACGTTCTTTGGTTCTTTGATGCTCCGAGTTTCTATCACCGTGAGGGAAAACTGAAACTTGGTTGTGCTATGTCAAGATAACAACAAAACAAACATCGATATTGTTCGGAATAAAATTCGCTGGACCATAATCGGGAAGCTGTCGTGCAGCTCCATTGCGGCGTCTCTGATCTACAATAATAATTGTAAGATTTGTAATATTACAAAGTTGATATTTCACGTTGTAAATACAATGTAAGGCTCACTTCCAATGAAACTTGTGAAGCTTGAAATTCCCTTCGATACGATCTGATCAATTATGCCTTTTCGTTCGCTCTGAAACTTTCATAACAATTACAATACAAACTGTTTCAAGCTTTCGAAGTTCTTCCGAAGAATTCAGATCGTCCACAAATTGATGGTAAAACTTGAGAATGGAGAAGTGGTCTGATTCGTTGCAGCGTCGAGAACATTCTCGATTCATTTCACTTCGAAGTCGTCCGATGAGAACTTCTGTATAGG
>JAQIXL010003274.1:0-10756 GCA_034700245.1 Poikilolaimus oxycercus
TGTTCTTGGGCTTTTGAGCCATCTGTCTCGTCAGGGCCGGCGGCGCCGAGGTTTCCCTCGGGCCGCGCGTGCCATCCCGTCCACTCTTGTCGTAGAATGTTGTTGATTCAAGCATTTGTTGTTCACTCTAGCGGGCTCATTTGCGTTATCCACTCATTCTCGGGTTTATCCCACCTTCCGGCGTACACCAGCGTCGGTTCGCGGGCGTTGCCACCCGCACACGGTCCACCATCAGGCAGCGCGCCCCGCGACACCATGAAAGGAGAGCGTTGGGAAAATGGTCCGAACGTCGTGAACCTCAAGACTTTCAAGAACTTTTTGCTTTTGCGAAATGACGGTTTCAAGCAGCAAATAAGAGCTTGAACAAATTTGGGCACAGATCACGTTTAGAAAATGTAAAGTGAGAAGAAAGAAAGGAGAAAGTTTAGCAAAGATCTCAATGTTAGCTCGCGGTTGAACACTCAAAGAAACTCTTTTGGCAGCGGCATTGGGATAAATTTAGGAGAATGATTTCAAAAGTTGAATTGCGAAAGAGAGAAATTTCGCTTCAAGATAGGTGAGAATCGGTTGCTAGTCGAGTCGCAGCAATGAGGCAGATGCTCGGTGCAAGCGTGCCGCGTCGAATTTTGTGCATGTTCTCCCTGTGATTTGACGGTTTCATTGCGCGCATAGGTCAGAATGAAGTCATCACGTCTAATTTGGTAAGGTCTGGCGGTATATTCTCCAATTCAATTCTTGGCTTCGATTCCAGAATTGCGGATTGTTCGAACGGAGCGACAAACTGTCGGAGTCGATTCGATGTTAGTTTGGCTAGATGACCAAGATTGTTAGTTATTCTGCTGTTCTCAAGAGGTCTGTGATTCCCGACTCAAATTACAATATTTGCAATACAAATCGTCCATGTTCGCAAGTTCACAGCAGAGGTTACACGTTGAGTGTTTTGTTGAAGAGAAATTATCGAAGACTGGAAACCAAGATTGAAGAACGCTTTGAAGCTGCAAAACGTTTGAATTTCTCTCCAACCGCCTCTCATTTCTAGTCAGGGATTTCATGCTGAGTATTCGCATTTGAGTCGCATGCAATACAAAGGGGACCGTCTACTAAACAGCCAAGCCAAGAGTTTCCATTCAGGGCCATATGAAACAGCAAAACACAGTGCGGTTCTAACTGTAAGCGCGATATGCCCACTTTCCTCGCCGTGCACAGCTTTGCAAATGTCCGTGGGTTCGAAAGCCGATGGAACTCTCTTCACGTTCTATGACGTTTCGTTTCTATTACACCTAGCCACTGCGATGTTCTCAGGAGGTTCGAGACTCACGACTCTGCAAAGTGACGACCGACTGCTGTTGTTGTTTGTGCTACAATACAAGGGGACGCAAAACTCCGAGATTGCCTGCCAAAACTAACAAGTTGTGATCAGCGTGCTTTGAAACAGCAAAATGTCCCTCGCGATACGTCTTACATGGAGAGACTTCAATTGTTATTCTACGTTTCGCAACACTTCAAAATATGTCCGGATATGTCATTCTCAAGTGATGTCATTGTGTAGTTGAAGGAGCCTCTCTTCTCTGGCTTTCAACTTTTCGCTGACAGCTCACCAGCTGGCTCAATTCACGGCTGAAATTCCGACTGTTTCATAGTCGATTTATTAAAACATCAAGTTGTTGGCAGCATTGATTAAGATTGCGCGTGTTTCTATTGTCAGGTTTGAGCTTCAAGAAAGGAGCATGAGAGGCGCTTGGATTGAACAGGAATGTCAAGGAGTTCAGTGAGCCGAATGATGAGGTCTGGGTTCTTCTCATGAAAAGGGCCACCACTGGGCAGTCTTCAACAATGTGTCCACTGAAGCAGATCGACAACAGCTGCAGCCACTATCACGCGATAATGCAGAATGACTCGGAAGTTTCACTCGGCGTACATCCCTGTCGCATATGTCGCCAACCACTAGCATGTTCTTCGGTGTTCAACAGTTTTGAAATCGTGACCGAAAATGTAATTTGAGTCGACTTTGTTGTGATGATGAAGCGAACCCTCGAGATGTTTTCAGCACTTCTTTGTCTGAAGAAAGGTTGGCAAACATAATAAAAGTAATTTGCGTGCTTCTCATTGCCTTGACTCTTTGAGGGCTTTTGAAAATGAGAAGCCACTTTCGATAAGGCCGCTGTCCTGATGGAAGGACTACAAACTATAGTTTAGGAGCCTTTCTCGCGGATCAAGCCTTTGCTGGTTCCTAGGAACAAAGTTGAAACGATAAAACATGCTTTCAAGCCCCTTTCCTCTTGGAGTAAACCGAGTAGTAGTCTTTCTCATATAAACGATCTATGACGTGAAACACGCATGTATCTGCTCTTCTGGTCATTTGACAGTTTCATCGTTCGTGTAGAAGAATACGTCGTGTTCATGTGTGATTTAGTAAGGTCTTGGATCAAAAGTTCAAAGTGCCCTTTTGATGCTGTCGCACCCGAATGAGTGTTTTTCCTTTCTTGACGACTGTTCTAACCTCTTTGTTTACTTCTTAAAAGGCAACTCAAAGATGAGCTGTGGGTCGGAACCAAAAGAACTAGCTGCGAAGGCAAAAGGCCTGTGAAACAGAAAGCGGAAGATCGAAGCGAAAATGATACGCGCTGTACCCACGCGAATAGCGCCGATAAAACATGCTTTCAAGCTCCCATAGAGAAACTGGAAGCGTGAAACTGTTATGCGCCAGGTTTCTAGCCAACTCTGACTCACTTACATCACCTTGTGGCCTTGGTACTCTCATTTTCGCGAGATCACAGCCAGGGAAACGTTAACGGCTCGATTCTATTCGTTGTGAAGATGAAGACTCCTCCACCGATTTGAACTTCACTCCCAGCAATTCAATTCGGCACAATTGAAACGTCAAAATGCATTGCGCCTCCCATTGAGAATTCAATTTCACTGCAATCGAGCAGTATTTCGGTGTTTCACAACAGGCGTAATTGTCACCCGTCGGCAGCTTCACAATCTCACGTCGGGAATCATTCATGTGTGACTGTGATTCTCTTGCGTGACATGTGACGTGACATTCATGTGTGACATGTGTGACAAAAATTACGTGACCTCAGAGTAGTTTGAGTTTGTGGGCTTAGTTAATTGACGGTTTCACTGCTGATTCAATTGAAAAGCGTCACCTCATTTGCAATACTTGGGCAAAAGCTTCTAATGCCGGTTTTGAGAGTTATTTGACTGACTAACTTAGCGGTTGCGAATGGAGCAAAAGACATTTTACGTCCTCGGAGTGGTTAGACTGTTTCAATTGCGCAATTAGTTGAATTCTAAATGCTAGGGACGATAAACCGGAGGAACCATGAAAGAAAGCAAATTTGGTTAGAATGCAATGCGTACTCAATTGTAACGTCACGGTTTCAAATCGCTTGCATGAGTTTGAACTGTTGGTTACCGCGATAACCGGTAGTCACAATTCAGATTTCAAACTACAATCATCAGGAACGTGTTACGAATGTCAGAGATCAAGACCGTCATCGGGTTCGCCTTTGTTCGTCTAGCCCTGAACGAAAGATGCTGCATCGACATTTTGGAGCGTTGTAGTCAAATTCCAAGTTGCTCGGGCTTGAAACTTGGAACAACAGTTCCTCTTCCATGTCCTCTCTCTCTCAACGCTACCCGACTCCGATGCTTCACCGATACCTTCATCAAGACGAGTTAGTGGACATCCTGAAATTGGGGGTTTGAAACAGCGTAACGACGTCCCGTCTGTACTATGTACACACCCAATTCCGCTGGCTTGACTACTTCTGGGGTCCGGATTTTGAAAACTTGACTAATACTGGGGAAAGACCCCAGAAGTAGTCAAGCCAGCGGACCTGGGACACCTAGTGACAGACTAGGCCTAGCCATGTACGGCAGAATACCAGGAAGCCGTGGTGCCCCGTTTGTTTTTCTTTGATGTCAACACACAGCCTATGACATCGCGCGTTTTTGTTCCTGTGACTGACGGTTTCATTGCGCGCATAGGTCAAAATGAAACCGTCGCGTCTAATTTGGTAAGGTCTGGTGGTACATTCCCCACTTCAATTCTTGGTTTCACTTCGAGAATAGCAGGAAAACTCAAGTGTTGGACTCTTCATTTGCTTCCTTCTCGTGCATCAGATTCTGCTTTGTTCAACTGGTGAGCATAGTGAAATGGCGGTTTCAATATACCATAAGAGCTAATCTTGGTCGTTCATCGGATGAGCCGCTGTCTTGGCAAACCGTAAACTTGAAAGCATAATACTGTTGATGGCAAAGGAATTCAAAACGTGTGGGCAATGAGGTGCTGCGCCAAAACCAACTAATACGATCGCTACAAAACTGTCGGCCTGCATAAAACTGTGCAATGAGGTCTCTCGTCATTACTTGGTTGGAAGAAAGAGCAACACAAGTTTGCAATACTGCACGCGCCTTTCGTACTTTGCTTTAAGAAAATCGTGAAACTGTCGATTGTGTGATGAACACAAAAGCAATTTGTGCCTCATAGTTTCTCTGATAGCTGATGGGCTTGGCTGGAGGCGGCGAGTCCTCGTGACTCCAAGATGAAGCCGGCGGTCATTCTGGCGATGAAGACGGTAGTCCCGAGTCAGAGCCGCTCTGATCGTAGGGCAGTGGTGGAAGGTTCGGGGCTACCGTTGAAGGCACCGAATCCTGTTGCCGTTAAATAAGTCGACTGTTTCATAGTCGACTTATTTAACGGCTCAAAATTGTTTGTCAGTGTGAGCCACGATTGCGATTGTTTGTATTGCCGGATTTGAGTTTGAAATAAGCAGCGAGAGAGGCCATTGGATCGAAC
Source organism: Poikilolaimus oxycercus (assembly GCA_034700245.1). Taxonomy (NCBI): domain Eukaryota; kingdom Metazoa; phylum Nematoda; class Chromadorea; order Rhabditida; family Rhabditidae; genus Poikilolaimus; species Poikilolaimus oxycercus. Next base: position 4,808 of record JAQIXL010003274.1, read on the forward strand.
ACGAATCGAGATATGGATTCTTCTCATGAAAAAAAAACTTCCACTGGGCAATCAACTGAGGCGGATCAGTCACTGTCACGCGATGAAGAAGAACAACTCGGCAGGTTCGCGCGGCATGCATCCCGTTCGCAGATGTTTCCAATCACTCTCCCTCATTGGTTGGTGTCCAAGAGTTTTGAAATCGTCGCCGAAAACGCAAATCGAGTCAACGTTTTGCGATGATGCAGCAACCCTCGAGATCTTGGAGCAAAGCTGGAATGAGCCGTGTTCTGAACTTTGATGGTCAACACGAGGCTTTGCTGCTTCTGAAACGTCCTCTAGAAAGAAAGGATAGAGACGGCAGTAAATGCATAACGAAGTGAACGTGTACTTAGTGCGAAGTGCTGACGGAAATCCACAAATATTGAGGATAAAACGGTGAAATAACACAGACGCGAAAAAACTCGCGCGGTGAAGAGCTTTTGCAGTAAAGCTGATCAATCACGGCGATTGTTTTTTTTTTGCCAAAAGTGTTCTGGTAGTTTTCTGATCTTTACGCTTTTCTTCTCTAAGAGCGTCGAAGTTCGATGCCAAGCCGAACGACACAACGCTCACGCTTACGACCCAAGAACGAGACAGGCCAAAATTTCAATGCCCTCGCTGCTCTGATAATCTGGCGCATTGCTGGCAAAATGATGCAAGAAACCTCTCGCAAGAAACAATTTACAGCATTTCGCTGTTTTATGAACAGTCTAAATGCAAAGCGCTCATACGGCGGCGATCCGTCGTCCTGGCGGCCTTCCTTGAGACACAGATTTTTCCGGGGAATGCGTTCTGCGTGGCATTTGTTGTTCAGCTACTCAACGGTTTCGTTCTCATTTGAAACTGACCACGGTAGTTTATTATACAATACAGTTCAGGTGGTATCTCTTATTTAGCAACGTTGTTCTCTTTTCACATATTCACTTCGTTCATGCTCACGACATCTTTGGCCAGTTAGAAACGCCGGGCAAGCTGTACATGCTGCACTTTGAGGCTCGACTCGGAGCGATGAAATACCAACTGGAAGCGACGTGGTCATGACATGGACTGCCAAAAAGCTCCGTCATTCGCTACACAAGGCACCTTTCGCTTGATTTTCAAAGCCGGGAGTCCCTTCCTCACAGCGCAAACGCCATACACATCTAATGATATGTGGAAAATGAAACAGCGAGATAACAATTGAAAATTTTTCCGAAAAAGCACACTATCAATGGCACTGATGCCGCTCAACCAGTTCTTTCAACACTGGCAGCGCAGCACAAATGCTACCAACGATAATGCGCCTGGGCGTATTCCGAGGAGGAGGAGGTCGGTGGAGGTTGAGATCGTGGGGGCGAGGGCACTTCGAATTCTTCACTCGGCCGGATCGTCGTCGTCGGAGTCCCTCTGAAAATGTTGTGATTGTGGAAGAATCCAGTAATGGATCTCAATATCAATAATTTTCGAAATTTGGGCTCATTAATATCAAATGAAACGGTGAAGTGCAAAACCAGCACAAATTTGCCGAATCGGGACTTGAGTGTGAAGCGCAAACGAGAACGAGCCACAAGAAAGATTGTGGAAAGCAACCGAGCTCGAGCTGATATGCCCGCTGCGAAACCACGCCAAATCATTTTTTCTCAAGACTAGAGCGGTCTAACTAGCTCTCCAAAAACAGCTCAGTTTCTTCAAAACAGCTCAAGGAGAACTAACGCTACAAAAACTTACAAAAAGAACCCCAAAGATGTCCGGGCTCGTGAAATCTCCGCGCAACCCAGCTGACTAATTCAAACCTGCTTTGTCAAAACTGCGATGGTTGACAGTGTCGAAGGATTCAAGTTCGGAAGTGAAAAAAGTTTGGATGAGCAGACAGTTATGGTCTGGTTTGTTTTTGCAAGAAGAACGCGTCCGTGTCAATCAACAGAGCCGACTTGAGAGTCGTCTATACTGGAGCGGGGCGACCACAACTTCAACGGCTCCAATGCCACTCGATGATGTGCTAAGGAATAACTCGGCGGTTGCACGGTCTGTTGAACAAGAATTCAAAAAATTGTGGCTAATATGCGTTCGTTGAAAACTGAAATCAACGTGACAAATTTTAGAGTGACCGAAATCGCCCGTCGAGCCGGCGTCGTCGTAGAGATAAAGCACATCGAGCAAGAGTTGGTCAGTTCAGATGTCTTTGCCTATGCCAACTCTCCGACTTGTCGGCGGTACTTCCACGTGAGCTCACTTTCTTCAACTTTCCACTTTTCTTTGAGACAGCAAGCAAGTAAAGCGGAAACATTTCAGGAGGCAAAGCTCAACAACGCAATCCGTGAAGTGGTACTAGCGCGAATTCTGGAGATGTTCTACTCCTATGAGCATTTTGTTGTCGGAGGACAGATACCTAAAAGATTTGAGAACTTCTCATAACCGCAACACTTTCAGGGTTGCGCGGAGCGTGATGAGTGGAAGGCGGCGAGACCCTTTGACCACTTTTGATATTGTAATATGAGTGTCCTGTCAAAAAGTACTTGTACGTATAATACCTTCAGGCAGCCTTCCTCTCGAATCAGACCGACTCGCTTCTGCCCTTCTTCAAAGACTTCTGTGTAGTCTTCTTTGCCCCGTCATAGAGCGGTTTCACTTCTTTTTAAATACACATGCAATGGTTTCCGCATCAATCGGTGGGAGCAATCAAGGCGGGAGCGAACTCACAATACTTTTCCTTTTTTCGGACATTCACCTCGTTCATCGACGCGAAGATTCTTGCCCAATGGGAGGCATCGAGTGATGAATAATTCGCCCTCTTCGATGCTCGACTCGAAGCAATGAAAGATCGACTGAGACGAGCAGTGGTCAGAACTCCCACCGCCCACGAGGCTCCACCATTCGCTGCCTCGGGTAAAATTTGATGTGTGGGAAACATGTTACAAAACAGGTACCCATCAACCTTACCGAATGTTTTGTCATCAAATACAGATATTGAAACTGTGAGATAACTGGGTCCTCTTATCAGAAGAATTGATAAACAAGCGCGCCGATGCCCTCGACTACATCGTCCCCTCACCTCACGGTCTCAACGGCGCTCCAAGAGATGTCAAGTAAGAAGTCGGCAGTAATTGTCATCCTGTCGTTTTTTCCGCATTAGGTACTCCGGTGTCTTCCCCGAACTCTACGCGCCTCTCCTCGAAGGTCGTCGAAGTTCGCGCCCACGAAGCGGGTCCCCGTTTTGTCGAAGAGCCCGAGGAGACGGCGATAGGAGAGCGTGACCGAACGAGCCGATGTCGTGGTGATGAAGCAACCCACGACGAGATGTTCTAGCCCTTGAGCATTCCTTGTCAGAAGAAAGGTTGGCTAAGCGTGTGAAGAGCCGCTTTTGAAAGTCAACAGCGCGGCCTCATTCGCAATAATAGCAGCTAATACAGGCTTTGAGACTTATTTGATTGACTAACTCAGCCATTGTGAAATGAGCACAGCACATTCTACGTCCTCGCAGTGACTTGGCAGTTTCAATTGTGCAGTTAGTTGAATTCGGACTGCCGTGGACGATATACACGGGTAGAATGACGGAAGATACGGGGAAAACTTGGTTAGACTTCGTAACCACACCGCTCTAGAATTTGCTAGCGAAATCCGTTCCTGACGGATGTAACATTTTGTGTGGAGTGGTCGTGCAGTTCGGGTCTCAATTTTTCCCGACTATATCGACCACGCTGATTCCAACGGACCCCCATGTAACGGTGTTTTGACGACATCCTAGGGGGTAGCCATAAAAACTGCCAAAATCGACGTGTACGAGTTTTAGCGACGAAAATTTTTCTTGCTGTTTTTAATTTTTCTATACATAATCGAGGTCGCTGAGTAACGTGGTGCCCTCAGAAGCGTCCGATTCCAACTGGAAAAACCAGAAACTTAGAAAAGTTCAATTACCGGTGCGCACGAGTTTTACCGAGCTCCAACCTCTCAGGTTCGAATCTTTCAAAGTCATTTATTTTTGCCATCTTTTTCGACAAATTCTCGACCGTCTACCATCCCTAGCTAGGTGGTTACTATCGATGTCTACGTTGTTGTCATCGAAAAACATCGTAAACTAGGTAGTTTCTCCTTTTGTTCTTATATCGATGCCTATCACTAGCTAGGAGGCTACTATCGATGCCTATCACTTGCTAGGTGGCTACTATCGATGCCTAAGTGGCTGTCTTCGTAATACACGTTTAAACGAGGTGATTTCTACTTTCGTTCTTCTGTCAATTGCTGTGATACTTTCGTTCTTCTGTCAATTGCTGTGACCAGCAGGTGTTTTGGTCAATTGAAACGTAACGCTAACTTGGTGGTTTTTATATTGAGTTTTTCATGTTCCGATGCCCGAAAGAGGAAAACGCCGCACAAGAGAAGCAGCCCTCAACACTACAAAGCCAAAGTACGAGTAAAATATCCCCCTTTCACGAGGCTAAACATCGTCTTTCCCGTGCTGTGGGCGGGGACAACTACGGGCTCTCCTAGGCCTTATCCTCACGCCGATCTCTCGTGAGAAGACGAGAACGACCCTTTCATACTCTCTAACACCGGCCTTCTTTCTATGCTTGAGGGTTTATGATTATTTTAAGAATATTCACTCAGTCTTATTCATCTTTTAGATGACGAATCTGCTCGTTATGTTTTCCGACGATGACAAGTCCCCTTCCACTATTCCGCAAGAGAACGGTGAATCATGGTCAATTATTGGTGAGCTTCTTAGAGCGTACGACCAACATTTTTTAGGCGAACTGAAAGGCTCTTCGCTGGCACTCGATTACAAAAAATGTATATCTCATTTTATGATCATTTCTTTCTTCTCAGAGTCAGTCCCTACATTTCGCTGGAGCTCGTTGACACCACCGAACGCAACACGCACTCGGATTTGCTTGAAAGAAACACTAACAGCTCGAGTTTTTTGGAAGCTGGCGAGAAAATGATGCGTTCATTGTGCTTGAATGCAACTGAAGTCGAGGAAGTTTGCTGTCAGTTCCAGAGCAGCTCCACCACTACTGAAGAAGATACTGAAGAAGACTATTACGGCATAATGGCACTTGTCCATTCGCATGTGAACACCGAGGTACGTTTCAATTAGAATTCCTCGTTCTTTTTTAACTGTTGGAGTAATCTTCTAAAACGCAAGACGTTTATCTGTATTGTACATAATTCAAAACATCTTCTTTTTAGGCGGCTGCTGTATCGCATACTGCAAAGCAAGTGTGGAACTACGTGTACAACGCGTATCCTGGCAAGGATTCAAAGTAGTCAACGACGGCAACGTAATCAACTCAATGTGACATTTCCGCAGTAATCCTTGACATTTCTACGCAGCTCTTTTTTCGTTTTGTGCCGCTGAAAGATTTCAATAAAGGATGATGAATAGAAAACGCGCCATTTTGTCTCATGGGTTTTGGTTACATGCGAAGTTCTCTGCTTGTTGAAAGCGTTCTGCATTGCCACGATTCTTCACAATCTGCTCAAGTGAACGATTTGGGCTGAAGGCCGGCAGCGGCCAAGGCAAGGGAAACGGCACCGATTGACCGACAGTGATGGACGAGGGAAAGGTCAATGCGCGGCGCGCGCCATTATCTGTCGTCTATCATCGCACGAGAAGAAAAGGGTCAACCCTGTCAACAGAGATCAATCCTTCAAGAAAAATTCCTTTCCCTGACGGCTGTCATCGCTAAAGGTTGCCCGCTGTCTATCATTAATCGTCGTCTCGCTGCTCGATCAAGGCGTTGATAATGACGCCTCGAGGGCGGGCGGGACGGGCGGAAGGGGATATAAGGCGAATGGGATGGCGAGTAGCACTCCGAGCCGACGCTCTGAGTTGGGCGAAGAAGAATTTTTCCTGTTTTTGCATCAATCGCGTTTTTACAATCTTTTTCTTCAGAATGGCCCAACTTGTTCGTCAGTGGCAGGACCTCTTCGATGAGGTGAAAGACTTGG
>JAQIXL010003275.1:0-10755 GCA_034700245.1 Poikilolaimus oxycercus
CGGCCCTCGCCTTCTCTGCAAATACTCCTCAGAGGATCCTCAGGTTCCCACCTAGAGAGTCACCAAGGAGAATTGCTGATGGATGGATGGAGGATGAGACGAAGTGGACTGAAGTTCCTGAAGACGAGGCATATCATGCACACAGACAGACACATGGAGACAGGAGAAGAGAGAGAAAGAACACACGAAGCACGTGAATCGCATGCCTTGCAGAGACACACAAATATTTCCTACTGTATTCATTGTATTCACGCTTTATTTTCTCCTATCGAGAGAACAGACTTTAGGGTCAGCCGTGGCTCTTTCTGTTCTTGTTCATTCACATCAATGATCATGAAATCAAAGTCGAAAACAGAAAGAGTCACGGCTGTGGACAAAGTTTGAGTCTTTCCTTTGATATCGCAGATGTTTGCTTTGGTTTAACAGCTCCCTTGGTCCCTTTGCCTCTTCCTAACGCTTCCCTTCAGTCTGTCAGCAGACGCCATATGTTGCTTGACCTTAGGCGTCTCCCTACTAGATAAGACTCCCAGCTTTGCAATCAGGGTCCACTCACTGCTGACAGCTTGAAAGCAACCATCGTGGGGGTGTTCAAGATGAACGCTGGGCTTCTTCGTCAAATCAAGTGATTCGAATGAGACGCGGAAGGAATGATTGGGAGGTGATTGCAAGAGGCAAGAAAGGAAGGAGAGCAAGTGTGTGAAAGCAGAAACCCTTGATAGTTTGCTTGACCCCCTGCCTAATACAGACTTGCAGATGATGCCGCCGCCCACCTTCCAGCCGAGCAACGGGATGACTCCGGAAGAGTACTACCAGCTCTCCCGTCTCGTAAGATTTTCGTTCATCTTCTCACATCAAACAACCATTGGAGCAACGAATATGAACCAGTGTTTTAGTGGAGCAAATATAGTGGAGGGGGACCGCTGCCACCGCCCGTTCCCTTCGTGAATGGCGGCTTCTCTGTCCCTCCCCCGGGTTTCCCTTACCCGGTTCAACACCAACAACAACAAGGTCACCAGCCACAACAACCACAAGCGTTTCAAGCTCAGACTCAGCCGCCCCACCCCAGGTTGGCTGGTGTTTTTCTTTGTAACTTCAACCCTGCTTTTCACGAAAGTAACCATAGACGTTTTCAGAGACCTCGTGACACCCATGATGGTGGACGGCGTGGCTCGACCGCCGGCGACGGTGGCCGAAGCCCTCGATCAAGTGGTCCGGGCTCGCCCTCCAATGCCAGAGGAGCAGCCGGCGCAGAAGAAAGCGCGCCCGGCGCCTCTTCCTCCAGCCTCGCCTCCACCACCGCTCCTTCTCCCAGAACGGTAGGCTAAACAAACAAAAGGTCGAACCCATATTACTGTAGGCCAACCTCTGCCGCCCCACCGATGCTCTCGCCCGCAACGGGACCGAGGTAAGTCACTCGTTTGATTCCATACTAAAGCCGAACGTTTAGAACGCCGATGAGCTCGGTGCTCAGTCCCATGGCGGGCTTCAACAACCGCCTCAGCTCCGAGGAGCCCTTCTCGCCCTCCCGTATGTTCATTTTCGAGATCTTGACAATTTCATTGTTTCCTTGTTGACTAATGGAGAGGTTTCAGTCACTATAAAGCAAGAGCCTGCCGAGAGAACGACGGAAAGACCCGAGGAGAAAGTGATCGTGAAGGAAGAAGTGGAGATGGAGGACGAGGTCCGCATTGTTAGCTCCAAGGCGGTAAGTCTACTTCACCTTTCTAACAAAAGCAGGAATTCAACTCATTTTGATGATGCCAACTTTCATATTTCAGCCGAGGACGAGGAAGAACGTAACGGCGACGACTTCTCCACCAACCATTCCAGCCCAGGAGAAGAGCCCTTCTACCGTCGAACCAAGATCCTCTGCTGCTGGTCGTCCGTCGAAGCTCGAGGACCTCGGCGCATTGATGGCCGTCGCTCAGGAGGCCGCCTCCGCCGCTCAAAATGAAGTAGAAGGATCTGCGAGGGCAGAACAAGTCGTCGTGGAGAAGATCGCTCTTCCGGTACAAAATCGTTTGACTAGAGAAAACTTTTTCAGGAGAACGTCGAGGTGACTTGCACCTTCCAAGCAAAGGAGGAAGCTGAGGAGTGCACAAACCCGAAGCTTTACTACAGGAAGAAGCGCTTCAACTACAAATTTTCTATCAAGGTCTGTATCTTACGTTAGTTTTGCTTATTCTTTTGTTCTTTCAGGTTCCTTCCACGCCTGCAGTCGTGCCCACAAAGGACGAGGCGAAGAAGAACACGGAGACCACTACCACGATGGAGGCAGCAGAGCCGGTCTCGCCCCTCTTGGATCTCCGAAGCGAGGTGCTTCTAACAACGAGAATGAGCGGCTCTGTTCACGACGAAGAAGAAGGTCGACTCATGATTGTGGAAGAAGAACACGAAGACGTGACGGAACGAGAGATTCCTCGACTTCCTCCTCCCCCTCCTCCACCAGTTCTTCTGCCTCCCCGAGCTCCTGAAGTCGAACAGTTGAAGATAACGAACGCCATTCCTTCCGAGAGGAGTCAAATGAAGAAGGAAGGAGAGGTTCTTCCACCTTCTCCACTTCAACAAGTTCCTCCATCTGCTCCTCAATCCACCGACATCGAACAGCTGAAGAAGAAGTCGGACAACTCCATCGTCTCCGAGAGACGACATGTGATGAAGGATGGAGAGATTCCTTCGCCTTCCCGTCAACTTCCACCCTCTCAAGCTCTTCCGCCTCCTCCTCATGTCACGGGAGCTGAAAAGTTCAAGAAAACGGGGGACATCTCGAACCAAAAGAAGGAACTGAATAAGAGAGAAGAGAAGAAGAGCCGAAGCCCTCCGCTGCAGAAGACGATTCAAAAGAAGAAGGAGCAGGAGCCTCACTTGTTCAAGAAGCCGCTTCTCAAGAGTTCTTCCACTGGCTTCATGATGAATAGCAAGAAGCAGGACGCTGCCGGACTTCCGACGGGTCCTCGTTCTGCACCATCGTTCCAGGACCGCGTGAAGCAATACGGCCTGACACAGCTCGAGAAGCAGAATCAAGAATTTGAGCGGCTTGCTCGACTCGAACAAGAGAAGAAGAAGGTCAAGAACGCCTCGGAGCCGTCGGCTAAGCCTCGGGCTCCTCTCCAGCCATCTTCTTCGAAGGCGGCATGCCCATCTTACACACAACATCTCGGTGTTGCCGAACAGTTCCGCACCGACCTGGCAAAGGCCTCTCATCAACCAGAGCGCCGTCAAGTGGCCCTCTCCACGACGAGCACTATCCCTCCCAGGACGCCCACTCTGAAAGTGAGTTCTGTTAGGTTGTCACTCAATATGTTTTCTCTAGGAAGATGGCTATTATCATTGTCATCGTTGTCGTCACAAGGAGGCTGAATGGCACTACCTCCTCGTCCATCTCGAAGGCGCCCACCCGAAAGACGGTGAGTATCTTCTTTCCTTCTCCCTTTTCTTTCCTTCTTATAACAAGCATTCAGTTTCAGTGGATCATGGCTGGAAGCGCTGCTCGATTTGCATGCAGTGGCTTCCCGGCGAGGTCGCCCTCGCCTCTCATCGAAAGAGTGCCCACGATCAGAGGACGGCAGTCCTTCCCGGTGTTCGCCCGGTAAGTTCATCATAATAATTCGAGTTGACTTTCCATTTTTGTACACGAAACATTTTGACTAACACGATGGTTTTAGTTCCGGGCTCCCTCATACGTCTACGGGCCGACGAAAGCTCCATTCGACACCGAGAAGAAGCTCCGTCTCTACTACAAGTCTCTGAGTAAGTCTCTAAAGCAATGTTTCTACCGCTGAGAAGAGCTTGTGCTTGAATTTTTCCTTCATTTAACGGTTTCTTCCTTGCAGATTCCTCTTCGGAGGCCAGGAGCGCTGTCCAATTTGCCTGTGAGCGTTGCCCGGCGCGCTTCAATACGAAGGAGGGCCTCAACTTCCACCTCGAGAAGGACCATCACTTCAAGAAGAAGCCGCCTCCTCCGCCTCCTTCGAGCGGCTACCGCCAGCACGACTTCTAGATCAAGTGATATTTTGAAGGCCGCGCACCCTCGCCATCCTCTTGCCTTTGGAATTGTAGTCTTCTTCGTGTACCCGCCTGGGTTCCTCTCGGGCACCAGCCCTAGAAGGCGTATCCACGCCTTCTTCCTGGCCTTCTGGGCCTTCGTTCTTGAGGGGGAGCTGAGCTTCGCACACTCTCCTCCTCCTCCTCCTCCTCCTTATGTTTCTTGGTCTCTGAACCATAGTCGGCACTCGCCGTCTCGGGGGGAGAGCTTCGCACACTCTTCACCCCAATTTCCTTTGTAATCGTCTCTCCTTCGTATATGCCAAGACTCCTGCATACCGTCCTGGCACTTTTTCTCCTTTTTTCTTTTTTTTTGGTCGTCGTCTACAGGACTGAACCCTGCATATGATGGGCCCTTTTGTTTTTCTCTTTTTTTCTCGCCTCCGGGCGTACTCCTCTGGTCTTGTACTTGTGAGATAATTTGAAAGAGCAACTATCTTCTTCCACCGAGAGTCTAGCTCTGTCACGATTTCCTCGTCTTTCTTTGCAAGGATACAATCGTAATTGATTGCCCGCGCCATATGAGGCTAAGGATTGTATTTCGAGACATGTTTGAAAACAATGGTCTTCCGGGTTTGTGTTCCCGTACACAGTAGTGTTTTGTTAGTAGTTTTCGATGCCCGGTGTAGAAAGTAATAAAGATTTCATCGAAGCATGCTTGCGTAATCAAGGATAAAAGCGGTCAAGGCCAATCGCTGGATATCGAAAGAGCTTCTTGTCTTCACGTCCTCCGTGCATGGTCCTCCTTCTCCTGCTCTTCTCTTCGTCGCTTGAGGGGACTTGCGAGGAAACGCCAATCGTTTGCATAGTCGGGTCGTTTGGACGTTTTATTCCTGGAAAACGTCTTCCGCCATAAAAAGGAGGCACGGGATCTTCCCCCTCTCCCTCTCGTTCCTTCCAAAAAAAATGAGGCAATTCTCAATATTGCGTTTTCCGGCAAAAGATCGACACCAATTGGGAACGGGCAGGAAACAGAGGCGCCGTTCCACAACTTTTTCATCATTCTTGCATCAGGCGGTCTGAAAGTAGAGAACGCACAGACTCCGGGAACATCCGCTTCTTTTTGCATTTCACCTACGTCAATGGCTGCTTGAAAGCTTTTTTACAGCCATCACATGATGCCCCTCTCCCCTCACGAGACCGGAACACGCCGCCCTTTCGAGAGGACTTTGGTCCATGAATCCTTGAACACCGTAACCCTCTTTGTGTTTATATTGTGATGGTCTCTGGGCAGAAGTGCCACGTCGGCTGATCATGAAAAGGGGGGCGAGACGAGGTTTTTTGTATGATTGAAAGGGGCCTTTCTCACCCCCCCCCCCTCCCCCTTCCCCGTTCTCCACGGCATTTCACGCCTTTCAACGTTCGCAGACTACACCACCCTGTCACGAGTCTCAAACGAATTGAAGGAGATATTTGGAAAAGTATGAATGGGGTACAAGACCCCGAAGAGTCGAACGCACTGACTTCTGCTGCAGAAGTTCAGCCGAGCATCGACGCTAGCCCAGGTGATTTCGCGTCTGGAAGAAATTTCGTCATGTTTTAGTGCAAAGCTCCTCGAGCCTATTGATCGCTACCAACGCGTTGCTTCAGCTCTTCACCAATGGTACGCGCAGGAAATCTTTTGAAACTTCAATTTGGAGCTCATCCTGATGGAATGATTCTAGAGCTGCGTGAGGACGAAAGCGATCAACAAGTTGTCTCCGTCAAGAAAAGGAGTTCCCTGCTTCGTGCCCCAACGTCAATCGACCTCTTCGCACTCTTCATCCGAGGTTTCCGATCGATTTGAATAATGTTTCTTTTCCCAGAAAATGGTCGGCGCCTGCCGGCCTCGGCGTTGGAAACGACGCCGCACTCCGCCAACCGAGAACATTCGGCGGCGGCTAGGCACCGAAAGGGGGATAGTACACAATTGAGCGTCGACTCCCATCTCGCTCCGGCGGCACACGCAGCTTCGCCTCAACCTGCAGTGGCCGATAATGAACTTCGACAGTTCTTCGAGCCCCGCGACACCGACGACGAAGGGTTCTCCGAGACCAAGTAAGTCTAGTTGACAAGCGAACACGCTGCTGCAGCGTCACTCCTCCGACCTCGCCCTTCCTGACTCTTCGTGAAGAGAGCGATGACGATCGCCCACCAACACCCCTCGAAGAAGTGTTCGACGAAGTGCTCGTCTTCACGAACTTCAACTTAGAAGATGCGCGTGGTGACAGTGAAGACGAGGAAGACGAGGAAGAAGATGGGAGAACCCTCTGGGATTTCTTGTAAATCTTAATGAAACGATGCAATTGTTTGTTCCTAGAGAGTCAATTCTTGAAGTTCATCCTCCAGTTTCAAGGAACGAAGAGCCACAACAACTTGGAATGGTACAGATCTTTGATGATTTCCAAACTGAGACGATTCAGCATCAAATGCACGACGTCTTGAACACGTCACGCGTCGCTTCACCCCTAGGGCTTGGACCAGAACGGTGAGGGGAAAGAGAGGAAAAAGAAGCAATTCATTGTCAGACTCGTGTCGAACCCTCAAGAGACCCGCGATGAGAGAAGCGCTGAGACTGAAGATGCCAATCAGCAATCCAGCTCGGGCTTGGTGAGACTGTCGAAAGTTTGGAAGTGTCTGTTTACAGAGTCAAGCAGCGCCACAAGCTCTTCGACGTTCGTTTAAAAGGTGAGTCTTGCAAGAAAGGAAACACGGAGAAAATGCTTAGGAGTTCAACGGCTGCTGAGGACTTCTCCCCGAAGAGTTCGAAAAACTGAGAGTTCTTGCCCTTCGATTGCTTCCTGCTAACCTACTAGACGACGTCCTTTATACGCACCGGCTCCTAGTTGACGCCTACGTGTTTTAGATTGTTTCATCACTTGTGAAGGAATAAAGATACCCGCTTCCCCTCTTTCTTACGACCCTGACAATCTCAAAAATGAAGAGTCACTAACTAGACCATGCGCATTCAATAAGTTGCCCTATCAGCGTGCGCCTTTGCCTTTTCAAACCTCCAAGCACACCCCAGATATCAGAGAGAAAATCAATGGACTAACCAGCTGGTCCTTTGAAAGCTTCTGTGGATGCCATTCATACGAAGGAGTAAGTGTCCATGATGACGAAACTGCGTCTTCGCTGCATCATAGGGTGGTCGTCGTAGTCTTCGTCGGTGGCGTGGATGCTTGAGACATTTGACTGGAATGAAATACTCGGTGTCGTTCATAAAGATACAGTTAGACGCGATTTCAATGTAAAAGCGATAGAATCGTATCGAGTTGAAGAAATTCAAGATGAGCCCGCAGTTCACACAGACATTTTCGTGGCAAGCACTGGGGATCTGACTGCAGACCTCCTATCAATTTCGTGTTTTTGTGGAAACACTTCTCCTCATTCTCGCGTGCAATGCATCTCAAGCAAAAAAGCGCTCGAAATCGGTCGTCCCCGAAGTTGCCACGCTTCTCATTGTGAATCATGAAGCCTCTCACTGATTCCTCATGTGAGAGCGCTCGTCTAGGCAAACGTTTTGCGACGCGGCTGCGACAAAATGGCTGCCAGTAAATGTTCACACACTTGTCACGTTTTGGTGAGTGAATATTGTAAGAAAGATTGAGATTTTTCTTGTTTGCCTCGTTTGCCCTCAGATACGAGGGCGAACCTTCTCCTCAACAAGGATATACAATACAATAAATCATCGAAGACCGAGGTCAGAGGGCGACCTCCTCAACAGCTGATCATGATTGGAGTTGCTAACACGATCGGCTCAAAAGCTTTTGCTGAAGACTTTCAGGCGCTCAAGTGTTCAAATATCTTTGCAAATAAACAGATAATGGTGATCACCCCCCCCCCCCTTTCATTTTGATCATCCCCAGTCCTTGGTATGCATCTCGTTGAAAGGAATCGTGTCATTTCAACTTAAAACGACCATCTATCTTATGAGAAAGTGGAGGGCTGATCTGGTTGGAGACGACTCATATCACGCTTCCCTTTTTATAACATTTCGCATCCGTCTCGAACAGGATTGGGATTGAGCCGAGTTTCAATTGGACGGCTCATTTCAAGATCTTTAACGTCGTTGCCTTCAAAAAGAAGATGTGCAAGGTGAAGAGTACTCATTGATGACGAGAACAGCTGGAGCGTTGGCGGCAAATGCGCAAGGTAAATACAAAGGCGTTCGAGGAGGCGGCGGCTGCTCTTTCGGCCGTGTCCTCAGCGTTCCCTGGGAGTCCTCGAGTGAGGCAATATCCGGCGGCGGCATCTCTTACCGCGTCCCCCTCAAAGAGAAATCTCTGTCGGGCAGACGCCGAGATCTTCCTCGCGGCAACAAACAAGGAGGTGGAATAGGGACAGACATCTATCATCTCCTCGTGATCTGACAAGGAAAGGCGCCAAGACAACAGACAACAACTGAGAGAAACCAGAGGATTCCTTGCAAGCTGTTGCAAAATGTGTTTCGAAAGGAAGCTTTCAGTGAGAAATGAACTCATCAAGGAATAGGCGCGCACTCTGACGACAATTTTTGGAGGGAGAGAAGAGGGGGGGGGGGAGCTGCGAGGAACGAAAGAGGACAAACTCCCTCAATCCCTCTGAGGGTCGGTTGGCTCTTTGGCCGTGTTTTTCATCACTGAACGGTTGAGTTGATCCCCTTCTTGACTTTCTTCCAATCTGAGCGCATCGTTTTGTCTCGTTCAACAATTTTGGGAATTGATGGCAAAAGCGCAAGCTCTTCGGTCATAAAGACGCAATCTGAGCCGAGAGCTGTTTGATGCTTTGCTTTGCAATCTTTCTGAGTGAATTGAGAGATCGCCGTCTGCTGAACAGACACGTTTTCTCTGTCTACGCAACACTGAAGAACCGGCATGCTTGTACAATAGTCAGGCGGTCAAACGCTGCTCGGTCTTGGCAGAGCTAGTCAATAAGCCCCCTTAGTTTTCAAAAGCAAAAAGAGCTGGGACACACGTCAAAAGCTTTGAAAGGTCTCCGAACTTCGTAGTCCGAAGCGTGGCAAAAAAAAGCGAGGGAACACTCACTGCGTCGGTGCCAGCGGTTCTTTTTGGCGCGCCTCACAAGTGCGCCTTTGCTGCCTTCCCTCTCACTGACACTTTGCCAGAATTGGCTCGACTCCTTACGAATTTCTCTTTTCCTCTAGTTTCTGTCGTTAGGGGCGTGTCCATCCATGCTTTTCACACTCAGTCGCACTAACTCTTCGCTGCAGTTCTGCAGCTTCTATAACATGCTGGTATGAAAAAGTAAGCAAGCAGACATATGTAGCAGTGTTTCTCTTCTCACAATCAGGAGGACTAATAAACTCTTTGTTTCTTTGAAGCTTTTCTCAGAGAAGGAGCTTCTCCAGAGGGACTTGAAGGAACCCCAAAAGGAACTTCAGAGCACTCCCCGTTGAAGGCCGTTTTCCTTGCGGGCTCTTCAAATCGAGTCTTTCTTCAGGTTTCACCTTTGCTCAGTTGACTGTCCATTGTCTCTTTCTTCCTGTTCGGGGTGTTCAAGGGGATCTTGTTGCAGGTGGCCCTTCGCTGTTTTTATGCCCTCTCAATTTCCCCATCACCCGAAGATCGTTTCCCGCGTGAAGAAAGGCTATTTGTCCGACCACCCGGCCTTCACGACCTTGACTCGGGCGACGCCTTCTTTCTCCCTCTCAGACTCATCTGCCTCGACTCTTATGAAAGTGTTTTTGTCCCTCGCCGCGAACACTTCCTCCCTCGGTTTCCAATTCCTCTCTGACCATTCATTGCGCGAGATATACTGTGGGATTAGCCTTCGGTGAGAAGAAGTGCTCTCTTCTTCCTCTTTTCGGATCTAGTCCGGTTCTTTGCGATTGTTTGAACTGCTCTTTTCTGTTGTTCGTTTATATAATCACGACGTCCCCCTCCACCCTCCCTTCTCCACCCGGTATAATGCGCACGCTCGCGGGGAGAAGGGACACTTTTCGACAACATCCCATACACGTTCTCATGGTGGACATTCATCTTGTCCTGAACTAGGATGGGCTGACAGGGTTGCCACTTCGTTCAAATCCCTTACCTCTTCATTTGAAGAAAAAAATGGATTCAGGGAGAGGGTCAACGAAAGGAGGAGTCACACCGTTCCCAACGTGTCTGGCTCGCGCCGAACGTCACGGGCACGCCGTGGCTATCGGTCGCAGTCGTTTCCCGCGTCCTTTCTCACTCCCTTCTCTTTCCAGAGAAGAGAGCGAAGAGACGCGGTCATAGCTGGCTGTGAGAGGGCAACTCTCAGAGAAGGTGCCGCCACAATAAACAATGCTCTGTCATTTCCACCGCCCTCCTCCTCCCCATTGCCGTTCATTCTCCTGACTTCTCTTCCTTCTCATTTCGATTCATTTCTTTTGAACGATGAAGAAGGCTTGGTTAGTCTGCTTTGCCTTCTCTTTCTCCTGAGAGAGCTAAGCTGACGTTGCTTAAGCGAGGCTCGGCCTCTCTACGCTTCCCTGCTCGCAATCAGTCAAGTGGGAAGGCCTCACTGGGGATCTCGAAGCCTTATCAGGAAGCCTCCTCCATTCGTCTTGCTTTTTCCGTTATTTATTTGTCCCCAGTTCACTCTTAACATAGCATTCGGAACTTGCCCCACCATACTTCTCTCCCGGCCTGCTCGAAATAGACTCTGCGCTTTTCTGCTCTTTCATAATCCTCCAAGAACGCGGCAGCGGAGGGGAACGCCGCCAGCCAATTTTCGACGAGGAAAGAGAGACGTGTTCCTCGT
>JAQIXL010003276.1:0-10754 GCA_034700245.1 Poikilolaimus oxycercus
AGGCTTCTGATTTATCTCTGCAAAGGAAGATACGTCTCTAAGCTACTCTTAGATATGCGGCTTCAGCTCGTTTAGAGCGACACGGAAGGGGTAGGCGAGTGTTTTCAAGTTTTTGGAGAAGGCTCTTCGAACCGGCTCAATCTGC
This sequence comes from Poikilolaimus oxycercus, assembly GCA_034700245.1. Taxonomy (NCBI): domain Eukaryota; kingdom Metazoa; phylum Nematoda; class Chromadorea; order Rhabditida; family Rhabditidae; genus Poikilolaimus; species Poikilolaimus oxycercus. Next base: position 146 of record JAQIXL010003276.1, read on the forward strand.
AAGTTTTTCACTGCCAATCGAGCCAAAAACAAACACAACCTGTGGAATCGACTATGGGGAACAATATAAAGCAAAGAACGAGCGCATCCGACCACCGCTACATCAATTGATGGATTTTGTAGCAGCCTTCAAGTCCAAGCCGACATGTCTTTTGTAGAGCCCCTTTTCGGCCACGTTTAGAGTCTAACCTGCCAAGGAAACAAACACAACCTGTGGAATCGAGGATGGGGAACACGATAAAGCAGAGAATGGGCGCCTAGAAAGACGGCTACATCAATTGATGGATTTTGTTGAAAGGGTCTCTTTTCCCCTAGAAACCCACTGAAAAGCGCGCACGAATAAATTCGCGCGGTTTTACTCATCTCGCTCTCAGGAAACATTTTGTTCGCGCGCGACGCGCCGTGGAAGCGCCTCCCCGCAATAGAAAATTAAATAGAAAATCTTTTTTTTTGCCAAACAGAGTGATATTTCTTGGGAAACGCGCGCTTGTCCTTTCATTGTAAAGTTGTCTTGTCTGTGTGTGTCACCTAGTTCGCGTGTAACGCGGTTTTTCAAAGAAATTGTAATATCGTTTCTGCTTTCAGGTAGTTCAGAATGTCCTCCTACTTCGAACTGCTGATGCCACAAGTTCAAAAGCGTTGGGAAGATCTACGCAAGGTGCACTTCCATCAAAAGTCGCCAGAAGCAAGGAAGGCCTGGAAGGACCTCGAAGATGTCGTCGGCAAACGCCCTTATGGAACGACGCTCGCCGACTTTTTCTCTTGCTATTCGTCGGTTCGTTATGCGGTTTACCAGTTTCAACTTTGTTTGTAGCGAGTCAGACACAAGCGAGTGAAGATTCGCGGTGACCTTCTGCCTCTCTTCAAGGAACTGGAAACTCTTCGCGCGCAAGCCGTGACCGAGCGGGAGAGGGCCGAGTTGGAGTTCGCCCTCGCTTTGGCGGAGCAGCACGAGGAAGGTCTTCTCACGCGGACGTTCATTCTACGAGTGGCGGAACAACTTCCGGATAACATCTTCGTAAAGAGCCAACCGGAAATTGGAAAAGTTGTGGCAGACGCGAAGGTTCGTCTCTGTTTCTCGACATTGTGCCTTCGTTTTAGGGTGCTTATACTTCGGGAAAATACAAGCTCTTCACTCGTGCTCGAATGATCTACCTGCACCTTGTTGGAATTGATCTTCCGCTGAAGAAGTGTTCCAACAAAGTGAAAGATGACTGTTAGTTATTGTTTCCTTGCATTTTTTTGCCTTGGAATTTAGTAACGGTCGTGTGGATGACGGCCCTGGGCATCCAGACGATCAAGTCGGAGAAGGCAGAGGACACTCTGAAGGAAGAACCGAAAGAAGAAGAAGGAAGTGCTTCGAGGGGCAATCGCCGTGGTTCGAGGAAGCGCCCGCCGCCCTTGATCACCGTCTCGGACGATGAGACGTCAGATTCTGGTTTGTTCATATTGCCTTGCAGCGAATTTTCGTTTAGAGGAGGACGAGAAGTCGTCGAAGGAAGTCATCGGCAGAGATGTGAAGAAACAGGTTTCTTTGTTTTCTGCGCCAATATTCTCTTTGCAGAAAATGATGAAGGACAAGTCGTCGTTGGAGAAGGTGAAGCCGGTGATGGGAGACACGAAGGCCAAGCCGGTGGATTCGGCTTCGAAGGAAGCGGATCATGCCAAGACGGCAAACGCTCTTCCGTCAGGTCACCATTCGAAGGTTTCCTCCTTTTTCTTTCTTATTTCTCAATTTTAGAACAGGAAGAAAGAGAACCAGTCGCTGAACGAGGAAAACAACAAGAAGAAGGAGGATACGAAGAGCAAGATGAACACGGTTGGCGCTGCCTCGTCTCGACTTCCTGCTACGCCGCCATCTCAAGTGCCTCATGTGGCTGTTTCCCCGAAGACTCCTTCAGACACACGTGAGTTGGGCCTGTTTGTCGTAACAAAAGCTTTAGTTCTCTCGCGTCAAGCGAAGGCCAATGAGAAGCAACTTTTTGGCGATCACATGTAAGATCTTTCTTCTGCGTCCAAAGCTTTGCTTCTAGCTTCAACTACATCGAGGGCGCCCGATCCGTGCTGGCGAGTGGAGACAAGGAGCTCGCTCTGCCGTTGCTCAAGAAGGCTTGCGACAAGCTTGTCGAGGTTCGTTGTTGTTCAATTTCCATAACTTTTCGGTTGAGACGATGCCCGATAGCGATCGTCGTGGCGCGGCGATCACGACTCTGCAGAACTTCTACCTGACTCACTACGAGTAAAGGGTCTCATCTTCGCTGACTCGTGCTTTGTTTGGTGTCGACGTTATTCTTGCCGTTTTCTAAATAAAGAGATGTTTTGTTGAGTTCTTTTCAAAGAAGAAAAAGGTTCGCTGCGATGTTTGTCTTTGGTCGTTGTGGGCGCCAGAGCATGGCGTCGTTGTGTCCTCGAAGTGCGTCGACGTTGACTTCTTGATGGGGGTTGACCAAGGACGAGGCTGGGGCCAGACTGAAGAACAAGGACGAGGCTGGGGCCAGACTTGACAGTTCGCTTGTTCAGTGACCGCATTTACCGGGGGACAGCAAGCGGCTGATTCTATCATTTCATGAACCCCCAATATGCAGAACTCCAAGACGCAATACACAATTTCTTCGTCGTCGAGCTTCGACTAATTCAGCACACTTTTTGCGGAAGAATTGTTTCGAGGAGAGGTTTCCACTGTAGAGCTTCTTCTTCCAGCTTCAATCTCCACAAATTCTCTTCCACGTTCTTCGCTTCATGCTATGTAGATGTCCTCAACCGCACTCAACTGAAAGACGGGAGAAAGAACCAGTCACTGTTTTTCTCCTTGAAACCGACGATTGATGAAGCAGTATCAAGGAGAGATCTGCTCACCGTTGGCTTAATCTGAATTGCCAACTCATTTTAGTCGCAATGCCCCCGATCTGCACTCATGTGTTTCACTGAATTCATTTGTCCTTGGCTCAAGATCGAGTCAACATTGTCATTCTACTCATGAAGTTTCCCGCAACCGTCTATGTCGATGACTTCTTCGCCAAGATCAATTTATCGAGACAATCAACAACGTGAGAATCTGTACAAAGTCACCAGCTCTTGAGCAAATGAGATACCGGAAACAAGTGAAAAGACCCGCATAAACAAAAGCTTCGATGAACACAAAGTCCTACTCGATCTCTTCCGGCTCCATATCAAAGATCGGTCCTCCAAACTTGTTCGTGAAGTATCGATTCACGTGGGCCTTGTACTCTGTGACGACGACCTGCCAGTCCCTATGTCCCTGAAGCGAAATTGTCTCCATCCAAAATCTACAGTAACCCTCACCTTGAAGTCGTCTGCCCAAACGTGCCTCTCGCAGGTGTTCAAGAGGATCTTGATCGGGTCGCTGTATCCCTCCTTCAAGAGCTTGTTGATGTGATCCATCTGCTTGTGAATCAGCTCTTTCGATGGTTCTTCTGATGAATGCAAATCACAGACAGAAACGAACTTTGCAGATCATGCGTCGAGTCTCTAGCAAAACTTCAAGAACATCGTGTTATCGGAAAACGAATCTGTTCGCGGATATCAACAAAAGTTGAAACGGAGAGATGAGATTGAAGGCGAGACAACTGCGGCCACATCAAATTGCGCACTCCCCATACGAATTCCTAACGTGCAAACGATGAAACCGAGAGATGAACAGCGAAACTGCGCCAGGTGTCCATCACTGAAATGACTCAACCCACGGCGTCAGACACTTTTCAATCGAAGCTTTGGACTGACAAAAGCTACTAATCCTTGACATTGTTTGCACACAGCTGGGGGACTTTCCGTGATTAATAACTTTCCTCCCGTGCACCGGCTTCCAACTCTTTGCAATTGAAACATGACTTTTCGTTCGTTACCAGAAGAGTAATTGCTGAAACGGGCGACCGAATCAGCGAAATCTCATTCTCCCCGAAAACGAAACGCGATCATTTCTAATCAGACAAACTTCCAACAGCTGAATCAAACCCATACGAGCTCGAGGTGCAAACAATCTGCATGTGTTGAAACCGAAAGATAAATTGAAGATAATCGATACAATATTCAAACGATGCGTTGAAACGGAATAAAAAAATCTCCCGATGAAGCCAAATCCGAAGCAACATAAAGTACGCCGGTCTATGATCTCATGCCGCAATGCTCTCTACAATGAAACTAAAAAAAACTTGCGATGAACTACCTCCTTCGGTGTCGAGTGACGAGCATCCAAAACAAAAGGCACCCATTGAAAAGCGACGTCTTTGCGAACCATCGTGAGCTAACTCTTGCAGCATCGAGAATGCTTAGACCTTGTCAACCACTGAGGCATCCATTCGAACGATCAACGGCAAAGAAAGACAGCGACAAAGCGCTTTGAAGGATGAGACGAGAACACTGCGATTTCACAACAGTTTGGCCCCGTCCCGATGTACTGTCAGTGCCACCTTTTTCAACTTGTTCTTTCCGCCTCGAAACAGCAAAGCCCCGATTGCGCCTCGCTTCACCTTGGCGTCAAGCAATAAATTTTTTATTGAAGAGGGGGACTTTGTCGAAATTGCTACGCTAATAATCGCAAGCTTAAGAAGAACTCTCGAAACCGATGATTGAAACGCAGATGCTGCTGTGCAGTGAATTTGTATTCCTCAACGTTCAGTCCAATTGCGCTTCAAGTTCAAGTTCAAGTTTTTTTTTTCGAAATCTGTGTGTCCACACGCGACAAAAGCCATGAGAAAGGTAGGTGAGGTCGGTGGGATTCTGTGTTGTAGCCGTGTATTCGTTAACCGAGCGTCGTTAGCCAGTGGGTTTCGCAGCGGTTCTTGATGAGGTCTCTGCATCGGGTGCGTTGCCGGCCGGGTCTTCTTAAGAAGGGAGGTGTTCACTCGCTAATTCGTCATGGCCATTTGTCTAAACTCATCTTGGTGATCTTCTTCGCCCATTCAATTTTTCGCCTCTCTGCTTCAATCAACACGTCTCTGACACCGGTCGAAGTCCTCAGCTGTTCATTGGAGCGTCGATGCAAGATGTTGATGCCGAGCATCTTTCTTTCCACTCTTCGCTGTGCAACGGCCAGTTCGGCCTACCTTTATTCCACTGAAACCGAGAATCGAGACATTTCGATTCTGCTAGCAAAAGAGATCTCGTTTTCAGAAACCGCTGAAACCTCAGCATTCATTTGGACTTCCAGTCAATGACAGAAGCAAAAATGTTCATCCAGCAGTTCGTAAAAGTTGCCGGCTTTGCGTCTGCATCTTGAGGGCTAAAATTTCTCATAGCAACTCACAATCAGCAGACGAAATAAACAGAATCACATCATTGCGATGCCCGGATTGCAAGCGGAATTGCAGGGAAAACATTTGCAGGCGATGAAACGGAGTTGTGCACAACGCAAACGACGATGTGTTATCGCAGCGTCTTCAACGATAGATAATTGAGCACCGGATGAACTCCGCAAATGAGACTTTTTTTTGAAACCGACAATTGATGAAGCTAGACCAGCAAGAGTCAACTCACTGCGCTTGGCTCTGTACAGCGTGCGAAGAACTGGCACTCTCCAAAAACATTACCAGAAACTGAGAATGGACAAACGGCTCTGTTTGATCACAAACCGGTTAGCAAGCGAGTCAAAAGAAGCTGCTTTACAAAGTGGACAAACGATGTGGCTGAATTAGAAGTCGCATCTTCGCAAATTGATATGCACTTACAAGAGCTTGACCTGCAAACAAAAGGTGATCTTGTAAGTGCATATCAATTGGGGAGCTCACTCCGTTACTATCAGTCACGAAATTAATTCACTGAAAAGTGTGAGGATTGAAACCGATGATTAGGAGATGCAAGCCATATAAATAAGATCGTCACCCTGCTGGCAGACTATTTGTCATCTCACTGGGCTTCTATCCAATCTCAAAATCCTCGAATAAAGGCGGCGTTTGCGTTTTGCATTCTTCCCTCGCTTTCTCACGGGTTGAAGAGGCAACTCTTGCGAGCATCTTCATAACTTTTCTTTTTGGCAACTTACATTGTAAGATGAAATGCCACGCTCATATTGCACGGGAATTTGCAGAGAGAATATTCACAGACGATGAAACCGAGCTGTGCATGAAGCAAAACGATGACGTGGTGGCGAACATTTTCAGCAGCGGCTATTCACAAGCGTTGAGAATGACCTTGTTCCATGAAACACTTGACTCATTCTCTTTCACAATCAGAGCTCTTCAGCTTCCATCGACAACTGGAAAGTGAATTGGCGGTTGAAATTTGCAAGTGAGGGCGCTGCCAAGAACGACCCTTTTCTCCCAGGAAGAGTTGTTACCGCCCGTGAGAATCTCGATGACCTCAATTGTGTTTGATCAACCAAAGGTCAAACTAACAAAGTCCAAACTCTAGTGCTGCTCATCCTGATTGAGACAAATTTCTTGATTGAAACAGAGAATCGCAAACCTCCCAAAGACAGTCGCAAGTCGTTGTTGATTGCATTTCTGAAAGCGGAGTTACTGCATGAGGCGATTGCTAGCTCTAGAATCTCGGTGCTGAAACTGAGAACTAAAAACCGCTATCGTTTGCGAAACAAACATTCAAACAAGCCAATAGCTGAATGCAATGACTCTTTGAGACGAATATTTCGTGAAGAAACCGAGCAGGACGATTGGCTATTGGATTTATGTTACTTGTCAATGAAACCGATAAATGCAAAGGATCTCAAGTGCTTCATTCCTGCAATCTTCTCACGTCAAACCTCATTGTCGAAAAAAATCACGCTCTGCCATGCAGTGCACGGTTTCACCCGAATTTGATTTGTGAAGTTAATTTTTGCAGCAAAACATAAGTAAGAACTTTGAAACCGCGCACTGCATGGCAGTTTTTAACGATGATTCGCAAGGCTCGTTTTCAGTCAGTTTTCAACGGATTTCGTCCGGGTTTGAAAGGCGATAGACGTGTCATAGCAAGGCCTGTCTGCCAGTTCTGTTGGCTGGTCGCGGAAACCTTCCCTGATTTTTAACTGAATTTCACCCGTTGGAGTACGCTGTCTGTTTTCGTCTCGTTCTCGCACAGGAATGAACATTTCGAGCTCAAATTTGGCGTGCTAGGTGGTGAAGGTGTGCGGAAGACTATGGTCGAAAAAATAGAGCAAAAGACCTTGTTTGATGAACTAAAGACCCAAATGTATAAAGACTTACGGCCCAAGCCAATACAACACATCGCGACACGGAGTACAAATTGAGACGTGCTATTTTGTTTGCAAAAATGAAATCGCTGAAACGCATGACTTGAGGAACAAAACTGATTGAACATTAATCGTCGATATGCTGAGGACTGCTGAAATTCGAACCCGTTCTCCAATCCACTACCTGTTCTCTCTGAAACTGAGGAAACAACTCAGTCGTCGCAGCGAGTTCATCGAGTCAGCAACAGTTGAGTCAATTACCAACCATTACCGAAAGAACACATCGGCTCAGTATTTTCACTGTTTGAAACCAACACTGAAAACAAATGTCTCCTCTCGTTTCATTTCCATGGTAAAAAGGGGAAAGAATCTCGACTAGAGCAATCGGGACCGTGCACAACCTTCAATAGTAACTGAAACTGTGGCCTGGCTGGAAGCTCATTCAACTCTTATTGCTACTTTCCACTGATCGACAGCCATAAACAATCTCCTCATATCAACCTGAGATCAACTGCACGAGATTTTTCCTGGCTGAAACTTCTCGGCTGAAACTGCGAGCTGTCGGCTGCGAAGTGTTCGAAGGATCGCTGGGGAGAATCCCTGTTCAGTAGCTTTATTCTGTTCTCAAGAAGTAGCGCTTCTGATTGGGCTATCTATTGTTTACTTACTTTTCGAAAATTGCTGAAACATGTGCGTCGCTCGACTTCTCAGTCAGGTGTATCTCTGACGGTCACGCTTTGTGGATGTTGTCAGAGCAGGACCCACCACTGAAGCTTACAAATGGAAAACACTGCTCCTCTCTCAACACGCTGGAGACAATTGGGAAATTCCCAAATGTAAACTTTTGCCGTCGAGAGTCCGATGCGAATTGTGGTTGCTTCCGGTTGCTTTCTTTCCAGAACTGTTCGCGAATATAAGCAAGACTTGAAACCGAAAGATGAGCCTGAAGAAGCGAAACATCGGGCCAGAACAAATTGCGCATTCGCCACGTGAGGTTTTAACGTGCAAGTGATGAAACCGAGAGATGAACAACGATGCGGATTGTATTGTATGATGAAGCATTTCGTAACGCAAGCGAGCAGACCACTGGCCACAGAAATTTATGTTACTAATCAAATGTCAATGAAACCGATAAATGGAAAGACAGATAGCCGTTCGCCATTGATTCAGCCAAACCCTTGAGCTATCGCATCAACAAGCTTCCCATACACGAAGAATCAACCACTTCGTTGCCACTTACAATCAGACGGTCGTATTATGCACCGTCGACCCGGGTCCGACCCGGGTCCGACCCGGGGCCATGTCTGCAGAGAACACAGCATCATTCTTGCCTGTATCTTGGAGCCTAAAGCATTTCGCAACGCATGCAACAGAAGCAAAGAGTCCAAGCGCGCGAGGCCCCGATTGCCTCAGAAATCTGTGAAAGAGATTATGTGCATTCATTGAAACCGAGCTGTTTGCTTTTCAGCAACAGCCGAAGCGCCGTTGTGAGTCGTACATGCTTCACCGTCTGGATGAATGACTAAACTTCGGGTGTCCGGCCACAGAACGTATTGCAGATGAAAATTGCGATACTACTTATGTTACGCTTAAAACCGCGAAGTTGTAGAACTTGTTACTAAGCCATTACAAGTGTGCCCGCAGTGGCTAGAGGACAACTCTGCGAGCCATTTAGTGAGATCCTCTTCAAATTTGCTGTTTCACTTGTCTTACAATTGTTCACGACGGTAGGCAGCTGCAATAACCTCACGAGACGTTCTGCAGAAGAGTCCAGAATCATTCCGAACGAAATTGATGAAGATAAGCTTGATGTGTATTGCAAATGCATTCCCACACGAGGAAACGCCATCAGCAGTCGTGTGTTTCACTGCATTCATTTGGTCGTTCGCTCAATGGTCGAGTCAATGGGGTCGCTCTTTCGACTTCTTTAAACTCACGCAAGACATGTCGCTTTCCAATATCGCCTTCGCGTCAAGCTTCTTCGTCTAGAACACTTTATTGAACCTATCAAAACAGGAAGAATCTGTACACAAACTCACCAGTTCACTGACCCAGTGAGATACCGGAAACATGTGAAAACAAGTGGAGAACATACACCTAGCCATTACGTGACGACCTTTTCTCTACGTGAAGTCCGACGGTTGAAACGAGCAATCGCCAAAGCAAGAAGTGAGAATATTAGAAGGCATGCAGCACCGCTTGCATGCACTTCATGTGCATATTATGCGCGAAGCAGACCGCGAGGCTGCCTTCGAAGACCACTGAACATACCCAGGGTTTCACACAAGAAGTCCGAACTGCACTGCTTAGGCATTCCTGGATTGCGCACAACTGTGCTGGTTTAGGAAAATATCGTGCTTGAAACAGAGCACCGCCAAGGCTTTGCGGGGTTTCGCTACTGAATTTCTAGACAAGACCGTCAACCAAACTTCAGGCGGCGCTTCGCGCCGTCTGGAATGAAAAGGGGACTTGCTGAGAGAATATTCGCCAGCGATGAAAGCGAGTCGTGCAAGTCCAAAACTATGGTGTGACATCACGACGACGACAGAAGCGAGGCATCGCTAGCCGAATAAACCTTGCGGATAACTTTTCTCCTTGAAACGGACAATTGCTGAAGCTGAACGAGAAAGAGTCACTGCGTCATTTTTGCCAACTCATGCAGCTCATTCCAGTCTCAATTCCCGCGATCAGCAGTCGTATGTTTCACTGATTTCATTTGACGTTCCACTCAATTGTTGAAGTAATCTCGGTTCACCTCACTCAGAAGCTCATTGAACTCTCGTACAACTTCGTTTTCACACACCGTCTTCGTTCTCATTCTTCTTGGCCAAGATCAATTTATCGAGACCATCAACAAGGTAAGAATCTGTACAAAGTTAGCAGCTCTTCATCAAGTGAGATACCGGAAAAGTATGAAAATACCAGTTCTCGCAGAGCGGTCTTCGAGATGTGGTATACCGCTCGCACCTACCTTGAAATTGACGTGATTCTGCGCTGAAGATTACCTGATTCCTTTGAAACTGCCATGGATCAAATCATCACTAGTGCCTTTTTGGTCGAGAAGTTCGAAAAATGAACTCATGAAACCGACGACTGATGATGCTGGACAAAAGAGTCCAAACGAGCTACAATACCTGGCTTTGTGTTTCCAACTCGCAGATCTCATTTCGATTGGAGTGCAAGCGAATTATGTATAGCTTTGTTGCGGCGTACTTGTTTGATTCTCAGTTCACCAGAAACCGAAGAAACGACGTTGCTGATGTGAGTTTGTAGACTCTTTCCCAATCGATACTTACAAGAGCTTGATGTGTCACTACTGCGCAAACGCGTCTGAGGTCGACATTCGCAAACGATGAAACCGAGAGACGAGTGAACGCTGGTTGTGAACGAGATATTGAAACGTGCTGAGGTCTTTAGAATCTCCTCAGTTTCAGTTTCAACCAGCAAACAGGCAGTGAGCATCCTA
>JAQIXL010003277.1:0-10753 GCA_034700245.1 Poikilolaimus oxycercus
TCAGTGCATTGGGGTTCGAGAACGAACTCGAATGTCAGGATGTCACAAATGCCTAATGGTTCTCTGAAGTAAAGGGACTTCCTCACATTTTCCCTCTGCTGTGCATAACTTATTGTTAGCTTGTTTCTTTAGAAATTTTGTAGATTCCGGTCGATCCACCTTCGAATCTTGCCAGTTCTCCTTTGCTTGTTTAGCACTTATTTGCTCCCCCCCCCCCTGCCCATGGCTTGTCGACTCAAGAAGGTGCTCTGTAGTGTCACAATCCATGACCCCCAGCCTCCCTACCTGCGGTATCTTTCTTAAATCCATCTCACAGATTCCTGAAATTTCATGTGGTCCCCCCACCTTTGGAAAACAGATGAGCACAGATCGTTTGTTGTATGCACAGTTTCAAGAACTGTGCTTGATTCAGTATGACTTCATACTTGTCGCACAATCGATTTGAGCAGAAACAAGCTAAGTATGATGACTCTTCGAAATAGATAGCTTCCTTTTCTCATTATCTTTTCACTTTGTTCTCGCTGACCGATTGCGTTCTCTAACCATCTCCGTCACGGCTGCTGTCGTTACCCGCCGAAGAGGAGCCGCCGTAGCCCTCGACGCACGCGAGAGAGAGGGAGCCCTGCCGAGGCATCGAACTTCCAATCGGGTTGCGTATTTTGAATGTGAAAAGAAAGTGTTTCTTGATTCCTATTGTAGTTTGCGAACCACCCGACGACCAAAATAAAACTGTTAATCTTCACTAAGTGCAAGAATAATGATTAATATTTTTTTATTTGTGCTTCTGTCGTTCACGACTTCAGATAATCAATCATCACAATGTAGTGTTTACCGCCTTCGGTGCATATCATATAAATCTGCATTTTATATTTTTGTTTAAGATGAAGATATAAGTTTGACCTACTTTCGATATAAATGGAATTGGTTCTCGGCAATTTTCCATATTCTGGACGACGCCGTAAGCTTCAAGCAGGACGGGTGAAGCTTTCGTGATAGCAATAGTATAATTGCGGATCTCGCTAAAACTTTATGTCGTGTTCAAGCGTTCAATAAAGATGCACATCCATTGCGCCTGACTCACGTTGTTGTTCCACGGGTGCCAGCCATCTTGATCATTCCCTCTCCTTTAATGACCATGTCGCGATGATCTATGAAAACGGGAGCGTATTTGTCGGAATAAAAATCAGACACTATTGTACTTCTAAACACAATAATATCTCTTGATCTATCTTTGTTAATAATCAATACCTATAAGAAGATATAGGAATAAACTTTGTAAGCGACATACTTTCTCCTGATTTCCTCTGAAGGCGATTTTTTCCCTCTGGTAGTAAATGGATTTGATAGTTCTCATTTCGGTTATTAAAAATTCCTTTTCCGGCTGTATTTGAAAGCTTCCATTATTGAGTTTTTTGAAATACTGTTTCTTTGATCAGATTCGGGACAACATACCTTTACTACATTGCCACTTGAATGTGGGCAAATCGTCATGATTTCCTCATCACAGTTGAGCGCAATATACGATCTTTGAATTGCGGCAAGAATTGTTAGGTTTATGCACCACTAAAACGTTTTGTAGACTTAATGTCTTCCAAACATCATTTCCGTAGCTTGCTGGCAGCTCAATAAATGGAGCGTTCACTGAAAGCAACGTCTTGCAATCAGGTGAAACCGGAAGAGACTTTTTCTGAGAGGATGTGTTATTGTAAGAGTATTTGAACCTGGAATAATTCGCACGGGTCCATTTGCACAGAGAAGGTTGCCGTGGTTCCGTTGAACTTTACTAGAACAAGAGTTCGATTCGCTAGCTGTAAAGGAAGACCTCTTAGTGAGTTGAAAGCTTACAATGAGATCGTCGCGATTGTCAGGCTTCTCGATATATGCTTCAGCTCGTGGCGCATCGCGAATCGCAGATCGATATAGAGATATAGAAACCACAATGTCCAAGTTGTCGAACACGTCGAAATCATCGACGATGCATACAATGGTTGCGTTGTTGCACACGTCAATTTTGTTAATATCAAATTCCAGCTACAATTCACAGAACCCTTTTTCTTCGTATACTATAACGTACATTCATATTGCCTCTCTCGACCGCAAAGCGTTCGAGTATCGTAAGTCCGAACACGGTTGCCGACTAATAATTATTAGCGGAAAAATCTGTTTGACTCACTCGGTAAAGTGCGTAGATGACGTTTTGTGTTTTTTTCATCCGGTATATATTCTTATTAATTGGCACCTTCTGGTAATATTTTTCAATCTTTATTAAGTTGCCTATAACAAGTAGTCAAAGAAGCAATCTCGAGTCATACCGTGTTGAAAATCTCGAAGTCCTAAATTGAAGTCTTTGATGAGTCGCGCTTCCAAGTCTTCTTGCTTTTCTTGACTGTATTTTGTGATATTGTCGATATTCGGGTCTGGAAGAAGTTGAATAACTGACAGCCCCCCAATTATATTGTATAAAAAATATTCAACGACTTACCGGAGTTGGGAATCACGTGACACTTGTCCCCTAAAGACATTTTCAGCGGCGACGTTACTTACTATCGGCGTGGAGCTCCTTTGGTATTTTGTCTCCGAAGCCCTGACCGAGAAGTTGCCCAATGTGTTCCTGGCCGTCTGGACAAGCTGCAAAACGCTTGAGTCTATTAGTAATAAATAGTAAACGTCGTTTGTTTTGAGATGCACAATCTACGAGGCGAAAACTTTTCAAGATCAGTGGTATCTTCAGTACTATAGGATGGCACGGCTGAAATACTCACGACCGAGGACGATTCCAGAGCTGTACTTGAAATGTTCACACCGGTCGCCCGTGAGACCTTCTGGACACGCGCATTGACAGCGCATTTGCACGTTAATTTCGATGCCTGATTTCACAGTTCTTGAAAAACACTTATTCTCACCTCCGTTGAAGCATTTCGGGCACATGTCGTCCTTCCGGCCTTTTACGTACTGTCCTAACATGTCATAGCAGATATTCCTCTTTCTGGGATAAAAAACTTAACGTTAAACTTATAAATTCACCGATTCGTTGCGGTCAAAGACTCATAGTCGAAGAAAAGTTCGCAGATCGGCTCCATTTCCACGTCGAAGATTGAGGGTTCTTCCGGGATCGACTCCACCCATTCCTGCAAGTATTTCGCTTCAAAGTGAATCCAGAAAGCTCTAGAAAACAAAAAACTGAACTTACATCAAAAGTGCCAGTTTCATAGCCGCCCACCAGTTCACCCTGAAAGTCGGCGTCGTCGGGCAAATAGTTGAGTTCGGGAACAATGTTGAGGGCACTGCGTGTAGCCCAACTGCCGCCGATCGCTTCGACGAAGTCCACTTTTCTGAAGTTTGTCCTTCATTGAGTTATTGCTGTCCCCACCGAGACTTAATAAGTTGCATCGTCTCCTGTTGTGAGAGTGGTCGACTACCGCCGTCGTACTAAAGACAACTTTGCTCTCTTCTTCGCCTCACCTTGAAGTTTTTCATGCGATCATATGTGATTCTCGTATCTCCTGTTTGACCTAAAAGAGATACAAACGTACTAAGATACAATCTAACTACTCACCAGACAGTTTAGCGTATTGATCCATGTACTTCTCTAGTTCGTCATCTTGGCTTGGTCTAAAAGACAAATCAATCATGGTTTGAGGGATAACTTGCTTTGTCATCACCAAAGTGGCTGTGTATTTGCCGCCGTACTTTCCGCTATGGGCGTAAGCCGTTCCATATCTGTCGAAGAAGAAGAAGTACTCCTGGGGGCAAACTGTTTTTCAAGTGAGTTCTCACCCCCTTTTCGGAGTCGTGTTCTTTTGTACCAGTCTTACTACGGTTCCCAGGCAGATCTTGGATGGCCTTTGCAAAAGCGGCATCGAGGGCGAGATCGTCAGCGCGGAGGACGAACTGAGCGACAGAGAGCACCATATGCACTTGGTAGATCAGCGAGTCACCTTCTTTAGCTTTCTCGAAGAGCTTTTGAAACGCCACTAAACAATGTTTCTGTCAACTTCTGTTTTCAAAAGAATTTAAAAGATGTAGGTAAACTCTCTTGGCAAGTGCGGGCTTACCTCCTTGGATTTCTTCGCGATATCCTTCGGTGGCCAATCGTGCAATGTATTGCCGATCGCCAAGATTTTCCTGCGGAAGGGCGGCCGCCTCTCGGCGAAGACGCTGTGGCATTGCAACGCGCGGCTTCGCGGCCGACATGTCGAGCGTGTTAATCAACTCGTCACTCAGGGAGCCGTCCTTACGATAAATGCTCTTGAGATTCGGAATGTCTATAGTGGTTGTTTTCTAAAAATGCGCGAACTTACATTCCGTTTCGCGCTTCGATCTAGCTGCACCCACTGCTTCCTTCTTCTTCTAGAAACAGTACTTAAGCATTAAGGTTTGAAACGTTAGCAGAATGATTGTCTGACTGTAAGACTCACCTCCGTTAGCAGTTCGACAACGTTGGAATACTTGTCAAGATTTACGCTTTGATACAGCGTCACCTAAAAGATGTTGCTTTCCTTAGTCGGCTTCAACTTACTTGTTGAGTAAATTCTGCCAAGTTATAAGGCAGCCTCGTCTTTTTACTCTGCTGGGTGTCGTAGTTCTCACGGCAGAAGCCTCGGAAGGCGTAGTTATCGAAAATAGCCTTCCGCACCTGCATACCAGTTCTTTGGGTCATGTCGTAGCCCTAAAGATACGCTTTTGTTCTACATTTGAGACTTAGACAAACATTCATGATGCGATCATGATTATATTCGAACGGGGCGAGATCGTGACATTTTTCCGGGTTCAGTTTGTAACCGCTAAAAGCAATCATTAATTGTAGAAAAAAAGAGAATATTTTTGAAGCTGTACTGCACTCACGGGTGGTTCTCGCAATCCATTTCATCACTGCCGTCGTTCCATCCACAGTCATCATCGCGATTGCACCGCAGTTCAGCCGGAATACAGAGGCCTAAATTTTACAGTTATTGACAAAGTTTGTCGGTGAAACACTTGATTATTGTAACTGACCAGTTTCGCATTGGAACGTTCCTTCAGGACAGTTGATTGGAGAAGGTTTCTTGCAATCTTTAGGGTCCGGCTGACATGGGTATTCGTCTGCTTCGTTCTGACAGGGATATCCGTGTGATTTTGAGGGCCTGCAAAAAGACATGGAAACTGTAAAATGTAGACGTACTCTATGATTTGAACATACTCCACTCTCCTTCCGGTGCACTTGCATGGGCCTTGCACGACCTTCACCTTACAGTCCTATAATGTAAAGAAAAGTTGAAATTTGGATCAAGCTATAATGCGTCTTGTACCTGTTCTCCGAATGGGCAAGTTGCTTCCGTGGCAGTGACGAGGAAGGTGAGAAGTAGTCCGAGAGTCGCGACTCCGATCGTCGCCATTCGGCTCCTTCCAGTTGTTGTTGCCCTGTAAATAGACTAACCGATAGTGAAAAAAATGAAAGTCAGAAGGCCCCTTCATGAATGCCTATTGTAAATGGATCAAAGGAAGTAGAAAACAAACGCCAAGTAGCGACCCGGACATTTGGTCAGTTGGTTGATAAGGGAGTGCATTGTAGTGAGCGGTGAGCTTCGAAAGTTTGATTCCTGTAGTAATTCTTTGTCAAATCGATACATGTGCTCGATGCAGCGCGGAATCAATAGAGAAGATAAAGCCAATCTATGTATACACAGGTTGGGTGAAATTCTAATTGTCATCTGATTGTGAGCAATCTCAAAATGTTCGCTGTAGTATGAGCTGTTCCTATGAAGAAGGAGAGAGAGATAGCTAAAGTTTGCAAAGAACTGCGAGATCAAACCATTGAATGAGATCATGCTGCAAGACGCTTCTTCGAGAAGGAAGACGAGAAATTCAAAACACCGACAGAGATCAAGCTGCAGGACACTCAAGCTGCTGGACACGCTTTCTAGCAGAAGGGAAACGAAGGAGACAAAAGCTTGCAAGATTCTCCTGTTACCCAGTATCCTCGCGCAGTGGACAACTTTTTTTGGTCTCGTCCATCTGAACGGTCGCAGGGCGCAGCAGATCAGTGCCGGACAAGTGCTAAGGTTTCAAGTTTCGGCAAGACAACATGATAAGATAACAGCGCAAGCGCAAGGTGGCGCACGAATCCCATAAGGAAGAAATCAAGTCGTTCGTAGTGGGAGAATGATTCAGAGGGGGGGGGGGGTCTGCCTGGATATTATTAGATGCAGCCGGTGGTGGTGTAGCGGCAATACCGTGCAAGCCTCTGTGCCCTCTGAACACTTCGACAGGTAGTTCCCCCTCCAAGGCCATCCAGCTCCCTATGACAAGCCAGACACACAGCGTGAGTACCGTATGCCGTCTGGGTGCGGCTTGGGTTACGAGTTTAGAGGCACGGCGCTGTCGACGGAGATAAAGGAGGGAGAAAGAAAGCAGACAAACGATTGCCAAATCCACCAAGACTGACAAGAAAACGGTTGATCGTCTTTTAAAGGCATTAGGACACGTCAGCCACAGCCTGCATCTGCAATGGCTGCAATAGCAAAACTTTGTGCAGAGATATGATCACCTGCTTTGGATCAAGCGCCGGTATAATTCCCGCTGTGCGGGTTTCCGGGTCCGCCCACGCGGAGGAGGATTCAACCTCCTTCGTGACCAAAAAAAAAAAAAAAACCTCTAGTTCTGTGGAAAAAGCGGAAGTATCCTTTACAAACGCAATGACCGAAAGGGTTCATGTCAGAAAAGCAACCCGCTGAAGCTATCCTTAGTGTGAGGTTTAAAGAGAACTTCCAATGAGACTGGCGCGAACGCGAATGGTTGATGGTAGCAAGGAAAAAGCTAACCGCAGTTGTCGGGACTAGCATTTGGACTCCCTCGAGACGTTATCTGACAAAATGGTCGCTGGAGACAAGCTGATCTTATGAAGAAGGAGAGGGAAAAGCGTTCGCCTCTTTGAGCGGTGTTCTCATCAGACAGCCAGAGCGTCCACTTTTTGTCACTAGTTCAGATGTACTTGTGAGAAACTGATAACGAGATGAACGTTTCTTGGGCAATGAATACACAAGTTTCACAAGTTCGGAAACATCAAAGAGATTTCTCAGACCGTCTTGTTGAGAATGCTGTTCAGAAAAATGGAAAATCTGTTTTCCTTAGATATATTTTACGCTCTTGCTTCTTCCTTTCTTTATCCAATCGAAGTTTCCTCCTGAAATCTTCGACATATTCCTGCGTGAACCAGAAGTGATGTCGTGGAACCGCCGGCAGCTTTTCGAAACAAGTTGGCAATGCCTCGGAAATACTAAATCGCGATGCTTAAGTTCAAAACAAAAAATCCTACTGTTTTGCGATCTCTGCGTCTAGCTGCAGAGCGCAATTTTTCAGCGCCTCCGTATTGCTTTTCAGATCTTCATCGACCGTGCTCAAAAAACTCTGAGGCACTGCATTTGAGAACCAAAACATGCCTACTCTTGGTGAACAGTAGAAGTCGTCTAGCAGGAACTGGATGGCCGAGCGGACTTCCTGAACCATATTTCTCAAGTCGCAGGACAATAAACCTGACAACTGCGAAGATTCGATAATTCCCACGCCTTGCAAAGATTTTTAGTCACGCGAACCAAGGTTTCCTTGTGCCCATTAAGAGTTTCCAGCAGATATTTCGTCGTGTCATCTAAAACCAAAATAAACAAACAATCACGAGGTTCCTTTTTCTTGAAGTTTCAAGAATTGTCGTACTTACAGACAGTATCCGATTCCACTTCGTCCCAGTCGTCAACGAGAATACGAAAGTCGAAAATACTGCGAAAGAGAGCACATGCTTTTTCATCCTGTGAGAATGTTTTGTATCTATGTACAAAAACAGAGTAAAGACTCACTCTGTCAATTTCATAGGGTGAAACGTAGAAGTCACGAGCCGTCTTTCGGTTGTAGGCATGCATCAAGGAGCGCTAGAGTTTTGACGGAAAATGTTAAAGAAATGTGTCTGCTTACAATGGCTTTGAAACCGGTCCGTCGCCGATGGCCTTTCTCATTAAAACTGTGAAATCGCTCGAATGCGTCAAAGTCTCGCAAGACATCAAACAACCCTCGACCGACCCCCCTGCCCACCTCTGGGAAGGACGTCGAAAGTGGGTACTCATTGACGAGACGTCTTAAATCTTTTTTAAGCCTCTCAATGGTTGGAAATGACGCTTCCCCGGTGCTCAAAAAAATCGAGTCTTTCTTTTAGTGCATTTTAAGGCGGCGAATTGTTACAGACAAAGTTGTGTAAAAATGTTGTGAATGTAGGCCGGGTCTTCTCTGAAGAGGGCGTAGTGCCTGGTTTATGCAGCCATGTGAGGATCACTTTTTCTCGGAACAGGAGCTACACAACTTGGAGCAAAGAAAGGGGGACGAAGAAAGGGTATGGTACAGCGAGTGTTGCGAAAGGTGAGGAACGCATGTTGCGTCCTCGCTTGTGCCGACGCGCGTCACTCAGACGGCTGGCGCCGCTTCACCAAACAAGACGGGGTGAGTGGGACGGGAACTCAGCTGTTTTTCTCCTTTTATCGATTTTTGCGCCCTCTTTGAGCGGCATTCCTCGCCAGACAGTCAGAGTGTTTTAGTCCGCTTTTTTGGCTGGAATGGATTTGCTTGAAAAGAGGAATTCGAAAGTGTGTATTTATTGACAGTGAAAGCAATTTATCTCTACCCGGCTTCAATGGACTAGACCGCGTGCACAAGACAGAAAACGGTAGAGGAGAAATTTTAAAAAATGTCGAAACCAAAAATATCTTCAGTACATTGATGCAGTGACGGAAAAGCTGATCTGTGAAGTCATAACAAAATTCCAAGCAAGTAGATCCTTGCTGATGGCGTGCAATTTAGCATTACTAGCGCTTGCACTGTTTCAGAAAGCGACAATTTTCCTCGAAGGTAAGTGGAAGAGGAGTGTTTGACGGGTTCCGGCCTCAGAGAGAGCGCGTAAGCACAAAAGCATTCGTCGTGCGATTTGTCGTAGCGTCTTACAGCTTACAAAGGACGTTTTCCGAGAGCCACTTGAAGTTTTCAGAAAAGATACCGTTGTTGTAAATACTGAAAGAAAGGTTGAGTTAGCGAAGTTATGGGGAAATGCACTTGAACCTATCTTCGACGTCTGTCATTCTGTTCCACATTCCAGTTTCTAGCTAACTGCTTCGAAACTTCTTCTCGAAGAAACAATAAAAGATTCAATTTACTGCGAGCATTGGCCAGAATGTCAGCTAAACGCATTATGAACATTATGAACACATCGAACTTGCTAGTAGATCCGGCGGTCCTTCTGGTGTTCAACTACCGGACACTAGAAGCCCCGTTTGACGAAACATTCAAAAATGTTTCGTTGATGTAGCGAAAATGTAGTATTTCCCCGTTCAAAATGAGCAAATCTCTGAACGTGAAGTGCCTGTCGTTTTTATCGCATAAAAAAGGGCAGCGATTGGGCTACACAATGCTTCAAACCGCAGCGAAATTGGTCACTTCCTGTGCGAGAACGAGATTTTTCGAAATCGTCATTTTTAGTAGGGGCAGGAGTAAATAATCCCAAGTCATCTCAGCCGTTTCTATTTAGCAGAAACGGAATGCACCATAATTCTCGGCATAAAAAGTTACATATATGGTGATAGTTTCGTTCCGATTGGCCACATTATGTAAATGAGGTTCCCTTGTTAGTGGAATTCTAAATGTCGGAGACGCTGTTAAGTAGCATAACTCGGTAAAACAGTCAAGATCCAAGTTTCTGCAAACTGTTTGCGATGACTAATTCGAAGTTTGTCTCACCATCAACTCGGCTACCTTCTTGATGACCGTCGTCTATGGACGCTCCTTGTAGAGCCGCGTTTGTGGAAACTGAATGCGAATTTATTTCAGGGTGCGTAAAGCAAAACGAGCGAGTTCGATGCAGACAAAAATGCAATGATCGTGTGTGGGACAATCAACAATGGGAAAGCAGGTCTTAGAAAGTTTCGCATATAATTGGCAAAAATTTAAGAGTTGAGGAGGTACAATACATTGAAAGACGTCATCATTAAGTCAAGCGTGCGAAGCTCAGCTTTAATAAGAAAACGCGGATAGGTAAAACTACAACAGTGAGTGCTGCGAAAGGGGAGAAACGCATGTTGCGTCCTCGCCTGTGCCGCCACGCGTGTATCACTCAGACGGCTGGCGCCCTCTTCACCGCGAGAGACACGGGGCGAGTGAAACGGGCGCCTAGCTGTTTTTCTACTTTTATCAATCTGCCTGCCCTCTTTGAGCAGCGTTCCTCAGCAGACAAACTGCGTTTGTCCAGGAGGCACTTTAGTTTGTTCTGTTGATTTCTCGCGATAAGTGAGCACTTCTCGAAGAAAACGACAATTGTTGACAGAAGGTGAAATTTGTCGTCGTCTGTTTCGTCTTAGCCTCCTAGAGATGGCGAAGGTCGTCTTCCGAGAGCCACTTGATCTGATCAGTAAAGATACGGCAATGCTGAATAGTTAAAGAGGTTGAGTTAGCGAAGTTGTGGAGAATTGCACTGACAACTTTCTTCGACATTCATTTCCCTTCAAACTTCTTTCAATCTTCTTCTTGATGAAGCAAAACAGTTAGCATTTTCCCGCGAGCATTGGCTGACTTCTTGCCAGCAAAGAAAAACCGATTCCAGTGTACGAGCACGTATCCAAGATTTCGATCTTCGACAGGCCTCACAACGTATGTGGTGTTAACTTGATTTGTAGGCACAGCAGAATTACGAAATTTCTGCAAATTGTTAAGTTCGTACAATAGTTTGTCTCACCATCAACTCGTC
>JAQIXL010003278.1:0-10753 GCA_034700245.1 Poikilolaimus oxycercus
TCGTAGACAGTCTTGAGACCGGCGATGTGGTCATTGAAGAACCACGGAGTCCTCGACTGGATCAAAGGCACTCCTAGGCGCTTCGCAAATTCCTTCCCATGGACAAAGTTGGTGACCGAATCGTCTTTGCCGTAATAGATCAACACGCGAACATTCGAGTCGACGATCTTCTTCACAATCGACGTAAGTGAATTGTACTGACGACCGTAGTCTGACGGTGGACTTTAGAACAAAGAGTCAAGCAATTCAAGAGTCAAACAGACCGATAAATTCGGAAGTCGGCAACGTTTGAGGGAATATGCAGTGCTTCACGGACCTCCGGGTTGCTGAGGTAAGTGTTGAGGGCCGGAGCATTGAAGCACGCTGTCGTGTAGATACGGCCTGGTAAGCCGGTATTATTGACAGGCTGAAAGAGCATTTTGTTTCGCCTCAAATTCCGTTTCAAACCAGATTGCAGTTACTCTGATCTCCTCCGGGTTGTGCCAGTGTGCCTTTAAAACATGTGGATATCTGAACCAAGATGAGAATCCAAACCCTGAAGTGGGTATTCATGACAGATGCTGAACAAGTCCCAATCGTGGGTGCCTTCGGGATACTCGATGAGATTATCGACCTGAGTCCAGCACTCATCGGAGAAATGATCATAGTCGCACGTTCTCTCACAACTAGACAGATCAAAGTGTTGCTCTACAAAACTCTCTACCCGCCACAGCAAGTCGTCACCCACTGGATCCAACGCTCTTCATTGACTAGCGCCTCCCAGTAACCGAAACGTGGCTTCGACTCCCGATTGATCTTGGAATCCAGGAGTCCATTTCCGAGACCGATTCCCTGAAGATTTTTTTATAGATAGTGAGAGAAGAAATTTTACCTGCAGATTTATGTTGTAGTCATTTTGACCGTCAAGAATGCGCTCAGCAAGTGTTGCCACAAATACTGCACCATAAGCTTGTCCAAACAGAAAGGTTTCTCTGCCGCCGTAGCTAGGGAACTCGTTGAAGAACGCCTTAACCGCTTCGTAATTTTCATCGGCAGCTTGGTAATCGCTTGATGTAACGTTTCCGTCTGTTGAGTAAGAATAGCCAACACCGGCAGGGGCCTCGAGGTAGAGAACATTTGCGAACTGATTTTGAGACTAGAATTACAGTTCTTCTCAAACCTTATTCCAGGCACTAGGATTCTCGCGAAGACTTTGACCATCGTCGTTGAAGAGATAGGGTCCGTGCTCATCGAGAAGACCGTAAAGCGATGACCAGCCCGGACCGCCGTTGAACCAGAAAATCACCGGGTCTGTTGCTGGATCATTCTGAGATTCCACGAACCTTCAAAGATTTAGAAGTTTCAGCTGCTCAGAACTCAGCTTACCAATAGTGAAGGAAATGCGTTTCGGAGACTTTAAAGAAGCCCGAATAGTGCTTGAAGTTGGGTTGGAAGTCGAGACCAGGCAGGCTGGTGATCTCTTCGCAGTGTAGACGCGTTGCTAACACCAAGAACAAGAAGAAAATGGGCCTCCAGTCCATGATGAAGTTTGCAGTGCTCTAACACTGCGCATTTGTAGCCATTTGGTAGGGCTTATAAATCGTTGTGCGTTGGTCGTGAGCGCCTGGAAAACCTACATTTGAGCCTCTTTTTGCGCCATTGTTACTCTTGCAAATTTTGGCTCTCGCGCAAAACCTCTGCAACTGTTTCCTTTTGATACCGAAAATGTTGAGTTGTCACTATTTCCGCGTTTGTGTGTGCCTCAAGCTTGCAAATTTGAAGGATGACGCAATTATGCAAGGTTTGTTGTCAGCAAATGTTTGCTGCAGAAACGCTTGTCTGAAGGATGAATGTTTATTTCGAGCTACAAAGTTAAGACATCGGAACGCAGCATCGCACTGTCAGGCTGTTCTGAACAGAAAATTTTTCCTCGAGATTATGAATAGGGTTTCCGAGGACGCGCCTTTGTGAAAATTTCCGCTGTCGTCGACGTCTACTATTGTTCGACTTCTAACAAGTGGGAGAAATGTTGAAAAGCAACACGAAGCTTGCTTCTTCGAAGACTTTCCAGCAAAACAGTTTGAAGCAAAAATTGAAACCACAGAAAATGCTAAAATAATCTGTCTCCTTTTCAGCAAACAGTCATCTTAGTGAGCGTTGATCACATACCCCCCCCGCTCACAATCAGAACAGCGTTCATGTCAAGCTTTATTTAACGAATCACATTCAGATTGGCTGATTATGCAGGAATTTCTCGACTGCGTGTGCCGTTTGCGAGGGCCGATCCTTTGGTGTCTCAAACAAGCAAGATGTGCTTTTTGAAAATCAACAAACCATGTGGCCTGCGCCGCGAATAGTCGTAAACGTAAGGCCTTCGTAGACCGTCTTGTATCCGCCGACTTGCTTGTCGACGAACCAAGTTGTCTTGTTCTCAAGACGACGCAAGCCAAGACGACCGGCAAAAGTTTGTCCCAGCAAGACATCGCACATTGTGTCCGCATCATCGTAATAAAGAAGGAAGCGCACGTTGTTAGCAATAGCCTTCTTCACATGTTTTGACATGTCAGTATATTGTTTGCGGTAGAAGAGGTTAAATTCTCTTTGCCTGAAATAATTCAACGGTTTGAGGCTATGAGACCGGCCGGCACACGCTCCATTGACCAAGTTGGTGCGGAATCGAGAAGGCTTCGCGGACTTCGGGTAAATTCATGTATTCGACGATATTTCTTCCGTTAATGCATGGATATTGGTCTTCATGCCACCCTTCACATCAAATTCGTGACCAATACCTCCAAATTAATGGGAAACGTTTTGTTCCCGTCGATAATTCGATTGGCTAGCATCGGCGCATAGACACCACCGTAGCTCTCGCCGAAGATAAAAGTTGAATGGTTGCAAAAAGCTGGAAACTCCTTGAAGAACTGTTTCATGGTTAGATAATTTTCATCGGCAGCTTGATCGTCGTTCGTGGTAATGTTGCCTTCGGTGGAGTAGGAGTAGCCAACGCCCGCTGGTGACTCGAGGTAGAGAACATTTGCGAACTAGAAAAACAATCGATCAAATGGAGCGTTTGCTTTGTTCCACGAGTCTGGATTCGCGCGAAGCGTTCTGCCGTCTTTGTTGATGCGGAATGGTCCGTTTTCATTGAGAAGCCCGTCAATGGAGGAGCAGCCCGGACCACCATTGAACCAGAGGAGGAGTGGATCCTTTGCCGGGTTGCTTTGTGACTCGACAAACCTGCCACGATAAAAGAGTTTTTGAATCAACAAACCAATAATGCAGAAAGTGCGTCTCGGAGACTTGAAGGTAGCCGGAGTAATGACCAAAGCTCGGCGAAAAGTCCACACCAGGCAGAGACTTGATCTCATTGGCTCTGGATACCGAGCCGAGGAAAAGCAAGACAAGAAGGCCAAGCCAGAACATCTTTTCCGTCTGCTACAAAAACGGAAACGGGCGTGAGGAGGGTTTCTCCGGCTGCCTTTAGAATGGCATCCTCTTGTGGAAGCTTTTGTATTGGTGGCAGACGACGTTCACTGAAGGCACGAGAATTCTTTTCAATCGTCTGGAAAAGGGCATTACGTTTTTCTAACGTTTCTTCAGCTTTCGGAATGCACAAGAAACTCTATATATTTCACGCATGGAGGTTTTATTCTTCTTGTCCACGCTAGTACGTCTGGCACATCAAATCGGTTGTCCGAGAAGAAACTGTTGGATTGCGTACTCCATCTCCGGTCCTCGATCTTTCGGCGCCTGCAAATGCATGCACAGAGGTAAAGCTCACCGAATGGCCGGCTCCTCGAACCGTGATAAAGGTTAGACCCTCGTAAACGGTCTTGAAGCCCGCAATGTTACTTTCGAAATGCCACGGCTCTTTGGCCTGAACTTCCGGCAATCCAAGTCGGGCAGAAAATTTCTGTCCCAGAAGGAAGTCACAGACAGTGTCCGTATCGCCGTAATAGAGAAGAGTGGGAATCTTAACCGCCACAACTTTCTTGACGAAGGAAGTCATGTCAAAATATTGGTACTTATGAATGCATGACATGTTTCCTTTACTAAAATACGTCGTTTTTTGCTTTCGACTAAATAACTTACTAGCATGTTTGCCAGTCACCGACGTTGCTAGGGATATGCAGCGCTTCACGAACTTTTGGATCTCTCATGTAAGCCTCAAGATAGGCAAACCCCTTGTTGTTAGCGTAAATATTGTAGGCATCGATTTGACCGATATTCGTCTTATCCCAAGCTAGTTTATACAGTTCTCTATTACAACTCTCGTTGAGATGTTTCTCGCAATCGTCGAAACATCTAATCGAAAACAACATTGCAACGTCTTGTAGACTACATACCCATTGCAGCAATCGTCTTCTACTCGTTTCCATTCGTCCTCGCTGACGAGACCATGATAATAGGCAAATTGAGCCATTGTAACGGTTCTCAGTGGACCGTCTTCCATCAGACCGTTGCCAATCGCCAATCCCTAAACGTTTTCCGATGCAAACAACAAACTTTAAGGTTGACGAAAAAGTTCGCTTGCCCTTCGATGATGCGATTCGCAAGTAAGGGAATAAAAATGCCCGCATAACTCTCTCCAGCGAGAAAGAAGGAATTGTTTCGGAAAGACGGAAACTCTTTGTAGAACTGCTTGACAGCCTCGTAGTTCTCGTCTGCTGTTTGATCGTCGTTGGTGCTAATGTTCCCGTTCGTCGAGTAGGAATAGCCCGTGCCCGCAGGTGATTCAAGGTAAAGAACGTTTGCGAACTAAAGATTATTAAGTTTATTGCGACCACCGTATGTCTTACTTTGTTCCAAGCATACGGATTTTCTTTCAATGTCTTGCCGTCTTCATTGAGTCTGAAGGGACCGTGTATTCCAAGCAGTCCAAAGAGAGACGAGCAGAACGGTCCGCCATTGAACCAGAATATGACTGGATCATGTGTCGGATCACGTTGCGATTCGACAAACCTTCAACAGCCTTTTATAACGATAAGTAAATCTCACCAATAGTGCAAGAAATGGGTTTCGGAGACCTGAAGATAGCCAGAGAAATGACCGAAATTTATAGAGAAATCAAGTCCGGGAAGCTCTCCAACTTCTTCAACAGCTCCATGGACTTGGAAATGAGCGAGAAGCGTAATGTAGACGATAAAGCTAGCAGCCCGCATCTTGCTGGCAGGCAAGTTCTGAATGTGAGTGCCGAGATGTATTTTGAGCACTTTGAAAGACGCTGAAAACATGCATCAAAAACGTTTCGGGGTATTCAATTTCGTCCTAAAGATAAGCTGGGCGTTTTCGTCTAAAATAACCGTGAAAACATTCAATTTGTATGATCTAATAGATAAAACCCAAAAAAAAACATCCGTATCCGCAATCGGGAAATTGTTTTACAAAAGATTTATCTGTCAACGAGAAAGGAAACACGTGGACGAGCGATATGTCAAATTGGCTGATCATTGACGAACTGCTTGATTGCGTATGCCGTTTGCAGCGCGCGGTCTTTTGGTGCCTGAATTCGGATTGTATACGGTCATGACACTCTATTAATCAACCTGATGTCCAGCACCGAGAACGGTAATAAACGTTAGACCCTCGTATTCGGTCTTCAGTCCTGCGATACGATCGTCCACATACCACGCATGCTTCGTTTGTTTGAGACGGAGACCGAGTGAAGCAGAAAACTCTTGTCCGAGCAGGAAGTTGCAGACTGTATCCGTGTCTCCGTAATAAAGGAGAACGGGAACTTTAGCCGCGACTACTTTCTTTACCAATGCCGATACTTCGTCATACAGTCCGGTATAATTTTCGCCGCTTAATGAAATACCACATGCAAAGACCGACTAACTCGCATGTCGTCCATGGGTGAACAAACGGTGGAATGTGAAGCGCGTCACGCACTTCAGTTCTGTTAAGGTAGCCTTCTGTCGCAGAGGGATTGCCGCATTTGTTACAGTCCCAAGGTTCGGCAGGTTCCACGGTCCAGTTTCGATTTGGGCAATCTTCGTATAAATCGTAACCAATACCATAACTATTTCCATGGATGTCATCAACAATCTTTGTGCAGCTCGCATTTAATTTTGTTACATCGCAAGTGCTGACTTGCCTACAACCCTCGGTCTCGCAAGACGAAAGAAGTTACAAACCCGCCGCAACACTCGTCTTCCAATGTTTTCCAAATCGTTCCGTCAACCAGCCCGTGAAGGTAGTTATAGCGTGCATATGTGTTGAGGTAAAGGTTCGTTGAATCAACACTGACATAGCCATTGCCAATCGCAATGCCCTAGTTAATGTAAAACACAATCGTCGACAAAACAAAAACCTTAAAATTGACTTCAAACTCTTTCTGTCCGTCGATGATTCGTTCTGCCCAAGTCGGGATGTAAATACCACCGTAACTCTCGCTCATGATGAAGAGGGAATTGTTGCGAAAAGTCGGAAATTCCTTGAGAAAGAGCTTGATCGCTTCATAGTTCTCGTCGGCTGTCTGATCGTCATTAGTGGTTGTATTGCCATCGCTAGCATACGAAAAGCCAACACCGGCCGGTGCGTCGAGGTAGACGACGTTGGCAAACTAAACTACCACAAAGCATTCCCATCTTCATACCTTATTCCAGGCGTTCGGATTTTGGCGCAACGTTTTAGCGTCATTGTTCGTCAAATAGGGGCCCATCTCGTTCAGGAGACCATCAAGTGCGGAGCATCCAGGACCGCCATTGATCCAGAAGATAAGCGGATCATTTGCCGGATCGTTTTGCGATTCAACAAACCTAAATTTTAAGCATTAAAAAGGTCAAAATCAAACCAATAGAAGAGAGAATGCGTTTTGGTGACTTGTAAATAGCCCGAGTAGTGGCGGAAGTTTGGACAGAATGTGAGGCCAGGTAGTGCTTCAATCTCTTTGCTTCTAGAGCCATCGATGTAAAAGAACAACATGGATATGATCAGAGCCAATTTCATGGTGGCACAGCGCGTGCTCCGACTTGTGAGAAGTGATGGAAAGCAAAAAAGAATGATTCATCCGTTATTTCTAGAGCGGGCCTGACATCTTGAAAAGAATCACTTGAAATAGTTCGGAGAGACATTGACGACAGAAATAAATTTTGTGCACGACTATCAAGAATTGTCATACGTTGACATTTGCGTAATGTTTCTTTGAAATGTTTATTTTTCTCTTTTGCGACAAACGCAGTTGCAAGAAGAATTAGATCGGCTGATTCAGCAGAAACTGTTTGACCAGATGAGCTGTCTGCGGCGCGCGATCAATCGGAGCCTAAAGCCATCGACTTCAGGCAACAACAGACCAGATGTCCTGCTCCCCGAATTGTCGTGAAGATAAGTCCATCGTAAACTGTCTTGAAGCCGCCGATTTGACCGTCAACCAGCCAGGCCTTCTTCTCTTCTATTTGGCGCAAGCCGAGCCGCTCGGAGAACTTTTGACCAGTGATGAAATCACAGACGATGTCCGTGTCTCCATAATAGAGCAGCACGCGAACTTTTGAAGCAACGATTTTCTTCACAAAGTCTGACATGTCGAAGTATTGGTGTCGATAAGCCGCGTAAGGTTTGTTTCTAAAGACAAATTCAAATAGAGAAAAGGGTTCTCCAATAAAACACTTACGCGCAGACCCACCACTTTCCAACATGGCGAGGAATTCCGAGTGCTTTTCGAACTTTGGGTGTATTCAGATAAGAAGCAACCGGTCTTGCAACGCAATAGTAACCGTTGTTATTTTGATCTAAAACCGTCAGACTATTGGCAATGGTCACCTTCCAACGAGCAGTTGGCATAAATGTCATAGGGATTGATCTTTCGCTCAAAAAATTCACCAAGAAATCTCAGTGCACACTCCGTTGTAATATTCAAATCGCAATCGTTGATGATCCGTCTAGAAAATTTTTCAGTTCCCACAGGCATTACCCGATGCAGCATTCATCGACCAGCCTTGTCCACTTCTTCTCATCTGCCATTCCATGCGAATATAGAAATTGTGCTTTCGAAACTCTTGCCAGATTGCCGTTATTGACCAGACCGTTGCCGATTCCGAGGCCCTGAAACATTTCTTGGTTGTTGTTTGTAACAACCTTGATGTTCATTGGAAACTCCTCAAGACCGCGGATAATTCGCTCAGTTAGCATCGGTGCGAAAACTCCGCCGTAACTCTCGCCGAAAATGAACACTGAATGATTTCTGAAGGCCGGAAACTCCAGGAAGAACTGCTTGACAGCCTCGTAGTTCTCCTCAGCGGTTAGATCATCGTCCATGGTCAGATTGCCGTCTGTTGAGTAGGAAAAGCCAGTGCCAACTGGAGATTCAAGGTAAAGAACGTTTGAGAACTGCTAAAGTAGTCGGTTTGAGGAAACCCCTACTCGATTCCAGGCATCTGGGTTTCGCCTCAAAGACTTGCCGTCCTTGTTCACAAGAAACGGTCCCATTTCATGAAGAAGTCCATCGACGGAGGAGCAGCCTGGTCCTCCATTGAACCAGAAGATCAGCGGGTCTTTGGCTGGTTCGTTTTGTGACTCGACAAACCTTCAAATTTGTTATCCGTGGCTATAACAGGACCCCTACCAGTAGTGGAGGAAGTGCTTCTCGCCGACTTTCAAGTAGCCGGAATAATGACGAAAGTTTGGAGTGAAATCGAGACCGGGCAACGAGTGAAGTTCCTCACAAGAGAAAAGTTTTACTGCAAGCAGCACGACCAGAAGAAGGGCTGCCATCCTTTGACACATGCAGACAACGTCGTGTTCGTTGCGTGGAATTTGTGTTGCTGCCATTTTTAGCAACAATTGTCCATCTGTCTCATTTGAAAGGTGGTATGAGCAATGCTAGACAATTCCGCTTCTTCACCTCCGTTGCGGCAAAAGCATTTATCAGACTTGTTGCTACGTATTTTATCACAACGAGTTTAAGGTAAGGCACAGAATCTTCAAATCGTCTGGTTGAGTAGGAACTGCCGCACGGCGTAGGCAGTCTGTGGAGCTCGCCACTGCGGGGCTTGCAACGATTTCTCTGAGCAAATGCCAAAAGTCAAACCATATGTCCAGCTCCTCGCACCGTGATGAAAGTGAGGCCTTCGTAGACAGTGGAAAAGCCTCCGACTTGTCCATCGACAATCCATGGCCGCTTGTCCTCGAGAAGTGTCAGTCCAAGGCTAGTGCAGAACTCCTGAGCGCCGAGGAAGTTGCAAACGGAGTCCGTATCGCCGTAGTAAAGGAGAATCGGGATTTTCGCATCGATAAGTTTGTGGATCTCCGGAGACATGTCTTCAGCCCATGTCCAGTTCTGCCTCACCCTGTAAAAGCACGAAGAATCATACTAAAGATTTGTTGCACACAGGTTGGAGCAGATGTTCCATGCGGGCACATCCTTCGGAACATGGAGCGCTTGACGAACGTCGTCCCGATTCATATACATGCTGAAGGCCGTATCGTTCAAGCACGCAATGCCATTAGTTGGCTTCTTCGAGCCCTAAAAGACAACTATGAGGCCGATGATTCACCAACAGGGCTGGGCGGAACTGGGAATTGGGCTTCCGCGGAAACGGAAACGGAAGGTTTCCCATTGTTACGGAACGGAAACGGAAACGGAATAATTTTCTTGCGTAAACGGAAACGGAAACGGAAACGGAATTTTTTCGTTTACCTTGCCTGAGTACAAATCAATATCAAGTCAAATCCCTCTGTTTTTGTCCTGGGATGTCCTCAAATATCAAAATGGCCAGAAAGTAACAGACGACCCCGACTTTTTGCCCTTCAAAGCGTTTATTTTCCCCCATCTTCTGCGTACATGTACACTCTCAATAGAACTACACCAACTGGCAAAGCTTGGTTGAAAAAGGTCTCGATCCGCGAGATATCTGGTTTTTCTGAAGTTTCAAAACGCCGAGGCTCCAGATACCTCGCGGATTGAGACCTTTTGACAACCCAATAAAAATCCCAGAATTTTCCCCCGCTGCTGAAACTATGCGGATCTGTAATGCAGAGGATGGGCATAGAAATGCCTTTCAAACCCGGGCAAGATTCATTGAAAAGGGCCTGAAAACGAGCAGAGCGAAAAACAGTGAAAACTTGTCTTCCACTTCGCCGTTTCAAGCGAATTATTTGTCTAAGCCGAAAATTGAGTTTCTTCTTATGTAGAAAGAGTGAAACAGCGAATTACCATCAGTTTTCGCTCTGCTCGTTTTCAATTATTTGTCTAAGCCGAAAATTGAGTTTCTTCTTATGTAGAAAGAGTGAAACAGCGAATTGCCATCAGTTTTCGCTCTGCTCGTTTTCAGGCCCTTTTAAATGAAGCTTGCCCGGGTTTGAAAGGCATTAGTATGCCCATCCCCTGCGCTTCTGATCCGCATAGTTTCAGCAGAAGGAGAAAATTCCGGGATTTTTATCGGGTTTTCAGTCTCGGCGTTTTGAAATTTCAGAAAATCCTCGTGGATTGAGACCTTGTTCAACCTAACTTTGCCAGTTGCTGTAGTTCTATTCAGACTACATGCACGCAGAAGATGGCGGAAACTAAACGCTTTGAAGTCCAAAAAGTCGGGGTCGTCCGGTTACTTTCTGGCCATTCCAATATATTGTAACTCCAATTGATGCCATGTGAACATTGGCATGAAGGAATTGGAAGCTTTTCTTGGGACTCGTGGGGCCCACCATTTCCGCTCTTCCGTCAATATTTTACGGAAACGGAAACGGAAACGGAATAATTTTTTTGCGTAAACGGAAACGGAAACGGAAACGGAAGTGTCCAAAATGTACGGAAATCACGGAAACGGAAGACGGAAAC
>JAQIXL010003279.1:0-10752 GCA_034700245.1 Poikilolaimus oxycercus
ACACGGCCATCTCGAGCTCCAAGAGTCGCTGATCGTTGACGAGTCCTCGAGCATTGATGGTGGCGATGGCGAGGCTTCTTCTCGTAGTAGCGGAGGTACTGCCCGGACTTCTTCCAGCAGTCAGTTGGGCAGGGGCTTCCATCTTGACGGCAACGGCGAGCTTGATGCAGTCCGTACGGCGGAGCAAACGGAGCGTGAAAAGAAACACGACCGTCCGCGAGCGCGACAAAAATGAAAGTCAGTTTGTAGCATGAAACAGTGAATTCAATTTGTAGGCTTATCTCGAGAATGCGCCTCATCCTCACTGCTCAGTGGTTGCCCAAGAGATCTTCCAGTCGGGCATCATTCCCTCGGACACGGACTTCCGTATCTTCCGAGATTACGGTCGAATCTCGGGACTCGACATCGCTTACACCAAGAATGGCTGGGTCTATCACACCGAGTTCGACACGGAGAATCGCATCGAGCCGGGAGCCATCCAGAGATCCGGAGACAATGTCTTGGCTGTCGTCTACGGTCTCATCCACTCGCCCTACCTCGAACAGCCGGCTCATTTCGAGGAGAAGAACAAATGGGTCTTCTACGATGTCATCGGGCTCTTCACGGTTTTCTACACCATTCAAGTAGGTTTCGAAAATTTGAAGTTTTAGTAGGATAATGATCCAGGCGTTTTGATAGTAACTGATTTCTATTCAGGTTGGAACGATTATCAACTACACCGTCGTCGCACTGGTTCTCCTCGTCGTTGTTCGTCGCATTCACACGGGAATCTATTCCATCGGAGACCTCTTCGCCGCCTTTGGACATCACCTCGGCTCACTCCTCGCCATGGCCGTGGCGCTGGCTGTCGTGGCAACAATCGTCGTCTGGTCCGATTTGACCATGTGCTGGTACGCCTTGCCTGAGCTAGTCGGACCTCTCTACGTCCTCCCCGCTGCCATCGCTGGATGCACGGCCCACTCGTTCTTCGCCTCGAAAACCAAGATCCGAGCAGTGGAGATGGTGCACTTTGACTCGGTCCTCCTCATCTTCGCCTTCTTGCTCTTCGGCCTAACTCACTCGGGCAAGGCGTCGGCCTTCTTCGTCCTGAACTACGTCCTCTTCCCCTTCCTTCGTGATCCAATCATCTTCTTCCTCGGCCGTCTCGGCTACATCCGAGTCGTCACTCCTTCTGTCATCTTCTACGTTCAAGCTCTGATGGGAGTGCCCGTCATCGTCTGGGCGGTCTATGCCACCAGTCAATGTGTGGACTTCTTCGTGCCTGTTATTGGACGGCTTGGAGTGGCAGCTCAGCCAGAATTGATCATGGCCCCTCTCTGCTTGGTCATCGCCTATACCTTCGTGCTCTTCACCAGCAATCTGATCTATGTGAGCCGAAGGATGAACTATCTCATCCAATGCGCGACGGCCCTCTTCGTCCTCTTCATGATCGCCATGTTGATGCCCTCGTCGAGAATCGGCGTCCCATACAAATTCTCCGAGGAACATCCACGCGTTCGAAGAATTATCGCTCTTCATGCCAATCGACGTGTCTATGACTTCAAGGGAGCCTTGACGAAGCAAGACTCAGGACTCTTTGTCCAGAGTCTGGACTGGAGGGGCACGGCAGATCTCCCTGATCATTCCTTCCTTCAAGCCTCGGCACCACCCGATTGCTCACACACCAAGGACGAATACTGCCAACTCCCCTACTACACTTCCATTCATGAGCTGTTGCCACCGGAAAAGTCGAAATGGGTTCAGGTGAATGGCAGTTTTATTCGTTCCTAATAATTTAAAGAATTGCTTTTGCAATACTGAATCCTGACGATAGTATCTTTTCCAAAACGACCGATTTTGTGTTCAGGTGCCCGCTCCCCCGAAGATTCCATTCCCGATCGATGTGAAGCTGATCTCGAGACAGCGCGTCGGCTCCAACCTCCTCAATCTCACCTTCGAGCTTCGAGGCGGCTTTGACAAGATGTCCCTCCATGTCACTCCACTAACCAATTATGAACTGAAGGAGTGGTCCTTCACCCCGATGAACATCGAGGAATTCGGTCGTCGCAAGACCTACTTCGTCTTCATGACTTATGGCTTTGAGAAGCCCGAGTCTCGGTCTTTCTGGTTCCTCTTTGAGGACAACAAATCTCAAGTAAGTCTCCTTGACATGAGGAAACTCTTCAGGCCCCAAATGATCCGGAGAAGACGGAGAACCTCGAGTTGGCTGTTGCTTCTCATCATGCTCACGGCGAGCATCAGAACTCGGACACTCTGCGACAACTCCGCCAGCTCGTCGCCGTTCGTCGTCAAACGCCGTGGGTGGCCGTCGCCTGGTGGAAGTGGGCCATGACCATTATTGGCGGCGTCTCCGAGATCGTCGTCTACAAGTTCTAGATTATTTATTGTCTCCTGTTTCCTTTTTAATATTCTTTAATAATATTTCTCGGGAAGGGTTTTATCCTCGAAGAAGAAGACGTCTTCTCTCTGTGATTTAGAGCATGAACGTGCACACTTTCCTTTATTCTCTTTCGGGGGTTTCTCACTTTTTCTTTGCTGCTCTTCTGAGTTTTAAGCGCTGCCACAGTCTTGCTTCTTCTCCCAGCCCTCCCGCTTTGTCTCGACCCTCCTTCTCTCTCTCTCTTGTTCAACCCGTCTTGTTATGTTCCACAACGCGCACCCGCCCTCCTCCTCCCCCCGTTGCTCCCTTGTCCTCGCTCGGGTTCTAGGCGCTTTTGAGATGATGACCATGTTTGTTGTTAATCTTATTCATGATGAGTTTCAACCCTTTACGAAGTCAAAAACGAATCAGACAACCTTCATATCGATCAGCGAATTTGGTGCGGGAGTTTTGTAGGTCTTCAATTAGCTCTTCGCTGTTTCAATGTTTTCGTATTTCTGGGAATTTGAGTGGTTTTCGGTAGTTGTACGTTAGTGAGTTGAAATTAACCTCTTTGAATTGAGATTTCGATCGTCGGAGCTATTCATTTTCATAAGAAGAGGTCGAAACCATTCTTCCGAGACCCTCTTTCCCTTCACTACGCAGAGAGAGAGAGAGTCAAACCAGTTCGTCTTTTCCTTGATCCCCCTGGCGACTTCCTCTTCATTCACGTCGCTGACGGACCTCTTTCTCTCTTTTTGATGATCGCCCCTCACTTTCTGTTGTTGAAGTCATCTCCCTCTCTCCTTCTCCCTCTTCTCAGTCTCCTCACAAGCTCACGGTTTTTGTTGTTTTCTCCCAGATCTGAGTTCCGGCTGCTAAGTCTCCCATCTCCTTCTCATCAAGTCTTCTTGGTCTTCAACATTAGACGAGTATTTCAAAGAAAAACGGAGCTCCCACAACTCGACATTCCGCGCGCATCGGCCCATTTAGAAAAAACCCCGGAGATTTCATTTCTTTCTTTTTTTTTCATTCACGAGTTACTTTGACGAGCGATAAACGTGTTAGTTGTTATGAAGAGATTTGACTGTTTCATCATTCGGTTATTAAGCCGAGGGTTCAAGACCTTACCAGTTCCTGTTGTCGTCTTAGTCGATAATTTACAAATTCAGATGGGAGCTTCGGCCTCGGCGTCGTGGGCTCCGCTGCAGCGACGTTCGCGGAGTTCCTCGGAGCTGGAGAGGATACGCACTTCAACCCCGGAGAGACGGCGGAGTCGCCTCGCTGCCCTCGCCCATCAGTCGTCGAAGAGACTCGCCAAGTTGTCGTTCAAGGTATGTCATAACTCTCTTCAGCTG
This sequence comes from Poikilolaimus oxycercus, assembly GCA_034700245.1. Taxonomy (NCBI): domain Eukaryota; kingdom Metazoa; phylum Nematoda; class Chromadorea; order Rhabditida; family Rhabditidae; genus Poikilolaimus; species Poikilolaimus oxycercus. The sequence goes on from JAQIXL010003279.1 coordinate 3,718, forward strand.
AAAACTACGATTCGTTCACGCATTGGGAACGTTATCCGCAGAAAACACTTGGTCACATTCTGAAACCGCAATTTCAGCGTCGAGGCACATCTCACCGCGAAGAAGTTCGTGTATTTCGGTCTCTCATCTCGTCATGGAGTTCGACGGAGATGACTCTCCTCGCAAGAGAATGGGCCGCCGTGTCGGCGCTTGCCCAACTGCACGACGAAGCAGACGCAGCGCGACGTGTTCCACCCCCGCTGGGCGATGAATTGTGGACTTCGAGCACCAAAGATTTGGTTCTTGTCTACAAGGTTTGGTTGATCGACAAAAGCTGAAGAAAAGCTTCCAGGGCACAGAGGTACCCGTTCATTCTCGCCTCTTCTGTACCCGGAGTGGATTGCTCTCTCGACTGTCTGACTTGAAGACTAAACGAGTGGAACTTCTCGAGCCACGAAGAGATCCGCCTTCAGTGGAACTCTTCAAGGACTTCATCGCCTTCCTCTACACTGAGAACTGGTCACATGATGATGAGGTAAGTAAGCTCGCATGTCCACACGGAATTGCCTCTTTCTTACAAACGTCGAACGCGTCTACTATTGCTCAATTTGCTCTCGTTCTAGTGAATTGCTTTTGAAACAGCAATGCCACAGTCAAAACTTTCAGACCCTTTCCGCTCTTCGTGAGTGGTTCGAGTCGTCGCGGAGTCTGGCCGAAGACCTTGCACTCATGGCGCAATTCTCCTTGGTCCACGGAGACCTTGAGCTTGTCTTCGCTTCGACTGAAGCTTCCTCAAGTGAGTTTCACGTGCGGAAACAACAAATACGTCTTTAGAACGCTTGCCAGACTTTCGAATTCGAACAGACTCGTCAATCCTCGGCGCCCGCTCCTCGTTGATCCGTAGAATGGTCGAGAGAAGGAAGACTGAAGGAAACGACGGCGTCCTCGAGTTGCAGCTAGATGAAGGACTTCTCTCCCGAGTCTTTGTCCCTACATTGCTGCACTTCGTCTACACGGACAAGCTAGACCTGACTAAGGTATGATGGTGAAATATTTTGAACACGAGCATGACAATCGACCAGTGTATGCATTAACTTGAAGAAGAATTCTCCCTAATTATGAAACCGCTGGTTCATCGACATTTTGCAGATCGAGGAGGGTTCTGCTATGGCAAGTTGGTCATCGTTGTCCGAGGCGCGGGCTATCGTTGCTGGCCGAGTGGGAACGCCGCGATCGCCTCTTCACGTCACCATTCATCTCTTTCACATCGCCAAGTTCCTCGATCTGCCTCGTCTCGCTACTTGTAGGCATTCATCGTTTGGGAGCTTTAGGATTCACTGAAACTCCCACAACTCTCTTCTTTTCAGTGTGTGAAGACGCTCTTGTCCGTGACGGCGTTGATGCAATGAACGGAGGCTTTGAATCCCTCGTCACCCTTCTGAGATGGGCACGAGCACCGGGAGGATCAACCTTCGTCGCCAGGAAAGCGAGGGCTGCTCTTTCGAGACATTTCGCTCGCTTCGTCGCCTCTCCTGCTCTCTTCCACGTGGACGCCGATGCCTTGGATGAATGCTTGGACTGCGATCATCTGCAGGTATTCTTTCGATCTCATTAACAATTCGAGTGAAATATAAGTTGTACATACAAGTGGGTTGCTTACATCATGTGTAAAAATTTCATCTCTTATTCAGTACCGGTTGAAACATCCAAGTGATTTTAGGCGTCAGAGGTGGATGTTCTTGAGGCGGTCATTCGATGGTCCGAGCACGAGTTGGTCCGAAGGATGGAAGAAAGAGAACCCAATCTCGTTGCTGAAACAACTCATTCGGTTTGTGATTCGTTGTGAAAAAGACTCGAATACTCAGGTGTCAAGACGCGGTGTCCGACGTGGCGAACTGAGTGGCGATGAGCTTCGCGAGATTGCTGCTCCACTGCTTGAAAAAGTTCGAGTTCGCTATGTGCTTCCGCCGTTTCATCAGGTTCGTTTTATAAAACCGTAGTATGCTGCGTCAATGTGTCCGAGTTGTCTGAGTTGCTCATTTCAAACTTTGCAGAGCCTTACGAACGCCTATAAACGTGGTCTTCTGGAACAAGAACCCCTTCAAGACTTGATCTGTCCTTCTACCAGCGAGCTTCACCCGGACATGCACTGGTTCCGGCCCGGCGACGATGCTCCCGGACCGCGACTCTATGAGCCCTATTTCATTGTTAGTTTACTCTTTTCAAACATTTTTACGGTCATTACTGACAATACGTACAGCTTATCTTATGGCTTTGGCACATAACTTCAAACTCCCATTTCAGGCAACAAAGGCAGCTTTGAAGTGGCGAGCGGAAGGCGGCGAGAGCAAGACCTCCCTCGCCAGTCTTCAAGAGATGCCGAGCACGAGTGGAAGGAACTCGCGAATCCTTGAAGATGTCATTGTCGAGAACCTTTTGCCTGAGATCCTTGATGGAGACGAATTCGAGAAGGTTGGTACTCGCTCTGTATCAAACTCTTCAGCTACGATCCTCAATCCTATCGGCAGTAGCAGAGCGTTGTGGAATTGTCGGCGTCGCTCCTAGAACTTACCACAAGAGAAAAGCTATTCAATTGGTAAGAAACTGTCAAAAAGAAGAAGTTGCTAGATTGCTCAAAGAGTTCTTCGAGAAACCGGCATCGATGAGGCTTCTGTTGAAATTCGACTACGAGAAGCTCCAGCCCCTCCAGTCCAAGTCGAGCCACAATCAGTGGACGCCGTGAAGAAGGCGACCTCCGAGCCGGCCCTGAACTGGCCAGATCTCATGACCCTCAGACGACACCTCTCACAGACCTCCATTGCATCGGATTATGGTATGTTCCAGTCTTCTTGAGATCTATGAACTTTCAGACAATGCTTGCGATGATCCGAGTTTGAGGAGATTTGATGCGGACGAAGCGTACGTTTGAAAACTTTATACAAACACGTCTTTGACGCCCACGGATTGCTCGTCGAATTTCTAGTTTTTAGATAGTTTGTCAGAGAAACAGTCCACTCCATGTGATATTTCTTCCCTCTATTTCGGGTTTCCCCCTTGTCCAAATTGTTGCTTCTCTTTGTTCTTCCGACCTTAGAACTCTACTCAAGTACAATTTGTGGATAGCATTTCTCGGTTTCAATAAATGGCTAAAGACAATTTTAACTCCTTCACGGCAATCGTAGCGCGGACGCATGCTTCCAGTACAGTCTTTCTTCACAAGAGCTCTCGAAAAGAACATAAAAAGAAGAAAGAGTGAATGCATAAGAGGCTTGTTAGAGGGTCTCGGGCGATCCTCGTCAACTCCTCGGCGAGACGGCGTCGACGCTGACGCATCCGGCGTCCCCTCTCTCGCTTTGCCCAGTTTTGAGTGCAAACACAATCCTCGACAATGCCCATGCTCGTTTCTCCCCCTTCCTCTTCTTCCGTTCCCAGACTCTTCCCCCTCTCTTCCTCCCAGTTTTTGCTTTCCCAAAATGACCCTGGACTCCTCTGTGATGGGTCTTGAAGCGAATTTGACTACGGTAAACTGCTCGACTAGCGATAACGCCTAACGCCGTTGGCCTGTTGACACGCTCAAGCGGCACATGCATGGAATCGATTGACAGTCCGGCACGCGGCTTGAAACGTATCAGCGTCGGGGAGACTTGCCTATGCATAAGGGGACTCGCCTAGCTTCAACTAGGACTCAAGACTGGACTCGACGAGGAGGTTCGATTTTGAGTGAAGACTGAATGAGGAGTTCGGGTGCCTGGGAGAGTTTGTAGTGGAAGGAAAGGGGAGGGATAAGGAAAGAGAAGAGGCCTTGACACTCACGCGAGAGGGGGGAGCCCTGCGGCGACAGCTGAGGACTGGATCATTGTTGGTGCTCTGCTTCTTCTTCTTCTTCTCTATCGTGTTGTGTCGAAGAAGACGAGAGGCAATGGGAAAGTTTGCTCCGTCGCCGCCTTTCCCCCGACAGCTTCCCCCGCCCCTCTCCGCTTCCCCTTCAGGCAACACACGCAATGTTGCCGTTTTCCTCTTCTTCGCGGTTTCACGATTCTGGAATAAGTTGCTGTAAATTTAAGTAGCATTAGATCTTGCTGGTTTTGGGTGTAGGAAAGTTATCGAATTCAGTTCATTGTTTTCGATCGTCGAAGTGAGATCCGTACGCAGTTGTTTGGCTGCTTCACTCTGCTCTAATAAGTTGCCGGAAGTAACGCAAGTGATTTGTGCTGTCCACCGCCTCGAAATAATAGCACAGCACAAAACGAGCGAGCGCTTTGAATTGCCGAACTCTTCTTTCGCGTTTTGCACACTTTTACAATGTCGTCGCTGCTTGGCTCCCGGTCGTAAAGAGAGCATCACATGATTGCGGAAAAGAAAGAGCGAGCTTTCTTGCACAAATCTAAATACTCTATCCCACAAGCTTGTAATGAAAACCGATCCTTTATAGCTTACTCATGTAGACTTGGAGTTGATTGAGAAATGCCATAGCGCCCTTCTCTTTTCTAAACGCAACCGAAATGCCATTGCTCTTTGTTTGAAACGACTGCTTGTTGAAGGCAAGCGTTTCTCGAGCTTTCACCTATAATCCTCGTTCGAAACCGTGGCTTGACGGCCAGCTTCGATGTGTGGCGAGTGATAAGGCTGGCGGCGGCTGGCCGACGCTCCTCGTGCAAACGCCGCCGCCTCGGTGAATCAGAGACCCCGCGGGCTGGCAGACGACGCCGTCCGCCCGCTCTTCTTGTCCCTTCCCTGTCCCCTTCTTCGTCTTCGTCCCCCTTTCGTCGCAAACTTGCTCATCATTTGGCTTTACTCATAAAGCTGCTTCCATTGTTTTCTGAAAAGATTGACGTCGTCTTATCGAACGTGAGATCAGTGTGCCCCTTTATTTTCACTGTGAAACATTCAATTCCATCCCAATTTGAAGTCTTCACTTTGACCTTCCCCTCTGGCCCTCGAGACTCAAGTGGGAGTCGCGAGTTTTTGTGGAGTCGCCCTCTCGAAAGAGTGTCGCCCCGAGATTGATACTCACTCTGTCTTCTTCTTCTTCTTCTTCTTCTTCTCTCCCTCTCCCAAGTGAGAAGTCCAAATTCAATTCCAATTGTTTCCTTCTTCTTTCACACTTCACTTCTTCTCCCTCGTCTTCCTCTCAAAATGGAAAGAGAAAGCAAGTTTCTTCTTCTGCTCGTTTTCCGGGATTATTTTCCTCTTTTCTTGGCTTTAAGGGGGCTTGAGGGAGGCCTCGTCGACGCGGCGACACTACTGCCAGCCACTGAGCGTTTATTCTTTCGTGTATCAGAGGAGGGCGAGAGGGCCTCCGAGGAGAAGGAGGGGGAGGCTCGATTGCAGTCTCGCACACGAGCCTCGAGAGAAGGTGCACGGACACTCGTCGGCCTCCTCTCTCTCCCTCTCCCTGGCCCGCTCCTGAAGGCTCGCCCTCTGGCATTAGTCACCGCCTGCACCCTCATCCCCTCATCCCCTCTTTCCTCCTTTTTCCTTTCCGTTAATGAGGTTGGACCTCCTTGGCAGATCCCCGCTTCAAGATGACTGGAAAAGCTCCAAGTCATTACAACCGCACTGGCGACTCTTTTCTTACTCCTTGTCAATTCATCTTTCTGCCAAGCGCAGCGCTTTTGTTGTTTCATCTTATTTCCTTCGTGGCTCTGACCATTAGTGGTTTTGTTCTTTTCGTAGTTTCAGCAAAAATTTTGAAAGCTTTCATCTCGTTTGTCCAGAAACCTGAAACAGGTGATGAGAATTTGATCCCTTTCATTTTTTTCACTGCCACGGCTGCGAAGCTACACGATTGGCGGACATTTGAGACGCTTTAATAATTGAATTTCTTGAAACACACAACTGCCTTTCGGCCTCCCGCTCAAAGTCATTGGCCAAGAGTTCTCGTCTCGACCAGCTGGTCGAGGTTTTTCTGCATTGCAAATCGGTCACTCAGCGGGGCGACGCGCGACGACTCTCTGGGCACCCCCCCCCCCCCTCCTTCTTCTCTTCCCTCGTGCTCGCGTGTAGTTCTGTTTGCGCAATCCGCTTTTGGAAAGCGAGGAGAGTGAGCCTCTTCTGGTCATCGCTGTGGCCGGTTCGTGAAGAGCTGACAATGAGCAGTTTCCCCTTTTGGCCATTCACACCTGGGACACTTGCAGAAGAGAAGAAGAAGAGGAATGTGGAGTGCGTGGCTCATCATCATCTACACCATCACCTGTCTTCTCGTCCTCGCCATCCTCCTCGTCGGCGTCTTCTTCATTCGAGAGGACAGAAGGAGGACCAAGATCTTGAACGGTTCGTTGCAACTTTTTGTTGAGCTTCTTGGCAATGCACAGTTTCACGATCGAAATTTAATCAAAGAGTCGAACACTTAGCAATGAGATGGTGATCCTGCTTCCAAATTTTTTACTCAAGCACTTTCTGTCGTCTAGAATGGTTTATGTATGAGGAGTACTTGAACGTGTCGATTGTTCTGATTGGTGGTCGAATTAGTCGCGCGCGTCTTCTCGTCGCTCTCCGCATTCCCGTCTGTGTACACTTTGATGCAAGCAGCAATCGAGTGGATATCAAACAGTACTGCGCCCTGCACTACATGCAGTCCACTGCAGTGGGAGATGACTAAAAATTTAGACTGGGAAAGTGACTCGAAGGTTTCATGCTTACTGTTTAAATGGGCAATTTCTTGTCGTAACAGTAACTTCTTCATGAGATCATCTTTTTAGAAAACGTACCGAACCCGCGACGAGCGACAGCAGTTTGACCAACGAGGGCATCTTCATCTTCTTTGCAGCTTCTTCTTCCACATCGCCTTGCATTTGTACAGCGGAAGCGCCTCTTCCAGCTAGTCTTCCTCAGTCGTCGACCTCAGTGATCTTCTCTTTTCTCTCTGTTCATATTCTTCTACATCTTCTTTGATGTTTCTCTGCAATTGTGCATTACAAGCGTGTTCTCTTCCTCGCCCACACGGAGTCTTCTCTTCTCCTTCTTCAATCACTGCACTTATAAGACGTTCTCTGTAATAATCAAATCTTCCATTATACAGGCCCAAAAGCGGATTTCCAGATTTTTTTCTAAAAA
>JAQIXL010003280.1:0-10749 GCA_034700245.1 Poikilolaimus oxycercus
AAAGAATCGCCACAAAGACGCATTTGTTACGTAGAACTGTGTGGGCACGACCGGTTCCGCGTGATTTTGGTCTTGCCTTCGAGAGTCAGAAGTGTTGCTCCACGTCTTGTAAGGCAGTCTTCGATTGAAATTTACCTGCCCTCTCGACAATCTACTCGTTTCAGCATAAAGAGAGAAAAGAGAAGGCAACTAGCAAAATGAGAATCTCGGCATTCGTCGCTCAAAAATGTGATTGGATCAAAGCGGCATTCAAGTTGCTTTCATACAAAGCTATTCGATGTTGTTCAGTTGCTCGCGCCAAGCGATGTCTACAATGTTTATCGGTCTTCTAGGCGTCTTCACAATTTCATTCATCTCTGGAGTGCTGAAGTTCTTTGATGATCGTACTTATCGGCTCACCGATGGCCACAGAATCATTTGGCTGATGTCCAAAAAGACGCAGTCTCTTCCTACGACCGTTATTCGAATCCCAAATTTACTCCAAGACGCATCCACTGAGCCAATGGACACTGGCGAGAAGACGACCTTAACAAAGGAGAAGGAGGAAGCAATTGGTCGAATCTTGGGAAAACTCTCAAAGCTCCACGTTTTCAAAGAAATCGAGTTTATCAATGTGCCCTTAGCGGATAGCTATATCCCTATTCTAAAGGAAATTCGCGGCGTTACGACTGTGAAGGCAGATGGAAACTTCGACGGTTCGGCAGTGATGCCGATTCTGAACTGTTTTCCTCAACTTCGTTCACTTCGTATTTATGAAATCAAAAGAGGCCCTAATGGTAGCACAGTTTTCGGGGACAACGAACTTCTGGAATTCCGCTCGAAACGCTTCGTCTCAGGTCCATTTTGACCAACATATCACCGAACGGCATTGTGAATGCGATCAACAGCGGGCGCTCTATTGAGTTTCTCGAGATTGGCTTGCGCCCCAAACGCACTGGCGGTTGGGGTCCACAAGAGATTGTCAGCACGCTGCAACAATGCAAGAAAATAGAAAGCGATTACTATTTTTCGCTCGACAAATTCGAAACCGAATTCGGCATGCTCACTTTGGCGAAGAACAAACACGTTCAGAGAGATGGCTTCTGTGTCGTTGTGGATTACTGAAGACAATACCTGCATGCTCTGTTGAATTTAGTGCCTATGCGCACTCGCGGTAAAATGTTTCTTTCAATAAACTCTTTTGTGATGCTTTTGGTTTTGGAGCTGTAAATCGATTTTGGCGCAAGTAAAAACGTGGTGCTAATTACCGCCTGGCATCGTTCGTTAGCCATTTAGTCTCTCTCTTTCTGTCAAAAGAGTCCATCGCTTACAGAGTCGTATGGATAGATTGGCGAATGAGACGCTTCTCACCTTACTTTCGTTTCTTCGCACACAAGACCTCTACAACGTCTTCCTGATTTCAAAGCGCCTTCACCATTTGATTCGCGTGCATCTTGGAAGGCTAAAAATTTGCGATACGCGTAGTTTTGATTTTTTCTGTGAGTCGCAGCGGATTTGCTTGTTATCAAAAGAAAATGCTTCCTTGACGACGATTTCGATTGCTCGAGCGGATGAAGAAACTTCTACTTCTTTAGAAGGATGCACTCTAAAGACGAATTTATCTGCAAAGGACTCGATCTGCTGGATGCTATCGCAACTTGGTAAACGTCACGTTTTCGTCCAACTGGAGTTCAACAATTTGCCATTCTCAGCGAAATATCTAACTGCTCTGGAACACTACGGCGAACTGAAAGAGCTGAAGGTCGACGATGCATTAGAAGACTTATGCGTGCTGGAAATATTGAAATTCTTTCCGAGTCTTTCCTCGCTCACTATCAAGACATCCAATCAAGTCAGAGACTTCGTTTTTGGAGATGCGGAGCTTCTCGCGGCTTGCCCTCGTCTTGAAGTTCTTGACCTCGATTTGATGGCAACAACTGTGACCGCAAAGGGAATCGACCAAGCTCTTGAAGCCAATCTTAGCCTAGGTTTCCTTCGCATTCTTCTGCCAAGCACTGAGGAGGACGGCTATAGAGATGTCGTCGCCCTTCTAAATCTTTTCAATCCAAATGCTTTTCATAGCACTTCATGCGTTCGCTGCTATATAAACGACGACTTCTACTGGAGGATCTGTGCAATAAGGGACGCACGTTACAGTCAGAAGGAGAGATGAACTCTGTAAACTGTTCCTGAAGCATTTTATTGATTGCAATAAAAGTTACATGCTTCGTATGCTCAAGCATCGTATTCAAATTTCTCAACAAAATTCAACAATAGTCGTTCAACGTTCAAGAATTCAACAATACTCAAAAATATCTCGTATTTCGCATTCTTTTAATTCAAAAATACATATTCGCATCAATTAGGAAAAATTCCCAACACCTATTTTGCTTTCACTCTCCATGCGAATAAAACTTTCGTATTTGTATTCGTGTTCGTATTCGTGCACATTTTACCGCATGTCTAAACCAGGGTTCTCACCGGTTCAAACCGTGTCGAACCGTCGACCGCCGGGTCTGTTCGAGCCTTTTTTTCTGATCGACCAGTTCGGTTCGGTTCGGTTCGGTTTCGAACCGGATTTGGACTGGGGTTTGACAACCTCGTGTCTAAACTCGCCGCACACATTTTCGGACTTCGATGTCATATCGAAAGGTGCTAATTCGAAGCAGGCACGATATCTTCTGATTCGACATTGTCAACATCATTCACCAATTCATGATGAAGCGCCTCTCTAATGAGATTCTTCTTGAAATTTTCTCTTTCCTGAAAGTGCAGGATGTCTACAATACTTTCATTGCGTCTAAATGGCTTCACGCACTGATTCATCGTCATCTTGGAGTCTTGAAACTTTGTGATACTCGCAGTTTTGAAGTTCTGTGCGGCTCGAAAAAGATTTGCCTTCTGCCAAAGAAAGATTCGAAAGTGATGGCAATTCTCGGACACAACTATCCTTTCACGAAAATTAAAATTGTTAAGTCTGTCAAGCACAAGCCTAAAAGGCTTGTAAACGGCGTCTTGAAAACGAACATGCCCGATGCAGATTCCATTTGTTAACCTTAGTAAGAAAGTTGTTACCACGGTAACGTTGTGACATTGTGACCAAGTTTTTACTGAGTGCTCTAAGCATTCCAGAAACATGTTTTCTATAGTAATATGACGTCGCTGATAACTAAAAAGTGGTCAGAATCGGTCGATGACGTCACTTTTGGCCGCTACCGTAACCCTCGAAAAAATCGAGTTTTCTGGATTCTCTTGAAATGTTGCATGTCATAGCGCAAAAGAAAGAGCAACTCCAGGCGAGTCGAACGGTGTATAGAAGTTCACATTTTGGTGCAGAAATGAGCAAGAAATGGCGCCAAATAAGTGACTGCAACGGGTCTCATCGTTAAAATCCTTTTCAGAAGCAGCATTTTTGGCTGGAATCATTTCAAAAGCTCTTAAATCGTTATAACTCAGGGCGCAAACATTGAATGCGGCCATTGAAAACGTGAAAACGGCTAAATGACGTCATACCTAACCGCTCCCGGACAGGCACCTTCATTTTGTGAAAAAAAATTTTAAAAGCAACCTTTGCAATCATTCTATGTAAATATGTAAAAAGTAACCAGTCTCTCCTCAACTCAAGTAAAGAACTCGGGTCGTTCTTGGATAGTTTCAGAAGGGCTGCCAAAAGCTCTCATCAACTCAAGTAAAGAACCCGGGTCGTCCTTGGATAGTTTCAGAAGGTCAGCCAAAAGCTCTCATCAACTCAAGTAAAGAACCCGGGTCGTCCTTGGATGGTCTCAAGAGGCCAGCCTAACCGTTTGGCGAGCGAACTTTAGTCTCATCGTTTTAAGAAAACTAAGTTCGACTATTCGGGACCAAGCCTCGCCTTCCCCGTGCCCAGCAGGCGTACAGCCTTGATCCCTGGGAAATAAAGTCTTGAAAGTTCGCGACTGCTAAGTTTGTTAATTTAGCGACAAAGTGTCACCCCGGGTACCTCTAGTCATATGTACGCCAATGATTTACCATACCTATGGGAAACAGGCTTACATGACTATGATGTTTGCATTCCGAAAAGGCAATTATACCTAATGGAAGGCCTGCCTACATTTTGGCACTAATCTAACAAAACAAAACGGTGTAGCTTCTAGCCCTTGCTAACAATGGAATAAAAAACTTTTATTTCTGTCGATTATGGCACAGAAAACATTTCAAATTTAGGCTTCGTTGGACTTCCTAGCCGTATGAAATCTACTCCTTTCTCCCCATTGTTTCAGGCCGACGCAAGATATCCAGCCAGCTTCCCTTTCCCATTTTTCTTGTCATCCGTCACATCCTCATTAATATTCGGCACACCCAACGTTTCGTTTCTCCATCCTTGACGCATGGGATGAAACACGCACTCGTGTTGTGGAATCGATCGTTTGAGTTAGATAAGGGTCATCAACACCAGCATGCGTGTGCTTCGGTTGCTCCTCACCCGGCGCATCGCGTCTCCCTCCTCCCTGCTCGCTCTTCTTTTCTCACCTTAATTTGTTTTTTTTAGATCCTTAGACGACATTCTTGACGACACATAAAATGCTGAACAAATGATCTTTGAGGAAGTTGCCAGAGTAATTCAAGGATGTAGAATATAATTGGGAGTCATACAACTCTGCACTTTATTCACCCCAAGTTCAAGAATGGTCATATACAGAGGCACTGATAGATGCTGAATGTGTTTGAATGCTCATCCGCATTGAAGAAGACCAGCGCAAAATGATCGAATGAATGCTAAAAGGATAAACAATTGTTGCAGGTAAACTAGCTTTCATCCTGACATCAGAATTGTTCGCAGCTGACCTGTGTTCCCCATGCATGGCGGTTTCTGAACGATACGGGTACAACCTATACATCCGTGTGATGCTAGTGGGTAAGTAAGTGATGAGCAAATTGAACGGCTCGGCAGGTATGCACATACTGTCTGGAGAAAAGGTGGTCTCTTGTTCGCTCGATCTTCGTTCTTATTCTTGTGCCTATGCCCACTGCAGGACTCTGTAAGGACCGCGTTGAAAAATGAGAATCTGATTTCCAGGCTTTAATGACGAACTCTCTAACTTCATTGTGAGGCATCTATTGTAACTGCCAAACTAGCGCCTCAGTACGATTGAGAAGGAATTTAGCAATCGCGTAAAACGCGATTCTGACACCTGAGGGCAAGGGAAGAAACAAAAGCGAGCGCAGTAAATCCCGTTTAATAATATCAATAAACAACTTTCTTTGCGTTGGTTATGGAAATGACAGTGGTTGAAACTTGCTTGATTGTTTGGGGGTCTTCTACGCTTCAAGCAACATCTCAAAGCAAATTCACGTTCATCGACACAAGTTCAAATCGGTGAAAAATATGTAGCGATGAGAAGTCGTTGATGGTCGTGCTGGTTGACAATAATCGACTGATGACTTTTTCCAAGACGACCTGTTGGATGTGACCCGTCGATGTCTATCGATCGAGAAGGCCGTCTCTGTTGCCGGAGCGCAAGCTTGATAACAGACCTCGCAGGTCGTCTCTCCCCGTTTCGTTTTCTCGCCAATGCTTCGCGGCTGTCTCCTTGCCATTTTCCGTTTCAGCCATATCCACTTTCAGGATTTCGTAGATGCAATCTTCTCTACATAGTGCGTAGAACACGCATGCTATCACATTGTCTTGTACATACACCGAAGTTCAGCAAATTTATTATTAAGGATTCGACGTTCCAATAGGGAAAGGTGAGTCATTACATAGTCTTTCAGCCGTATGGCTTCAGATTGGCGTGGATTGAATATGAAGCGTTTCAACAAGTGATGAAGGGCGTTCTTCGTTGGCAGATTGTTAAATCACGGAAAGCTCAAGCTGCCATTTTTCGGTACATTTTCCACAATAACGATCACCTGCAATCAAATGTGGAAACTTTACTTCTTAAACAGCCGCAAAATAACAATCGTTGACTCTTCTGTAAGTTGAAAGTTTTTGACCGACTTTTTCAGCGTGGCATTACGGAGAAAACCTTCGCCTGACCGCATCGAGTAATTTCTTCCCATTTTTTCATAGGGATCTGCATTAATGGTTTGTGCTTCAAAGTGTCTAACAAAAGTTTCAGTGATCAATATTTGAGATCGCCATTCGATAATTTCGACTCCTTGAATAATTTTTCTGCATATTGCCGTCATCATGGCATTTTTCTGCGATGCCGCTCATTATAGGAACTCAACGCCTACATGTATTCCGCGTTTGGTTGAAATGCTTTTCCTGCACCGCAGAGAAAATTTATTGGATATGAAGGCTTTGATGAGCAAGTCAATTGCTAGGAAAGTCGGAAGTTCATTAATGAAATGGGGACATTTTACAAAAGGTGCACAGATCAAGTTGTCAGAAAGGACTGTATATTCAAAGGCAAATAAAGCTTTCTTAATATTGAGTCACCATTAGAAGATATTTTGGCTTTACGTCTCAACTACTGTATACACATACTAACACAGCGCATGGAATTGCAAACAGACAAAAATTCTCGTGCCGTCGGAGAGTGCGAGTCTGATAAGAAACACTCCTAGAGGCCCGCTCTCGCGCTTCACTGCGTCCCCTTTCTTGACGCGTCGCGCCTCCCTTCACCGATCGATTTCCAACGCCCTTTTCAGATTTCACAAAAAGATTTCAATCAGTTTGCACGCTTAAAATGTGCCATATGTATACAAGTTATCGACGGATTACAACAAGAAGCAGAAAAATGGAGATGAAGAGGCTGAACTCTCGAGTTTGCCTTCAAGAAGAAGCTAACAGGAGCCAATAACTTTATAGCTATATTGAGGCCGTAAAGATGTATTTTTGGCGCTGCGGCCAACAATTTGTCGGTACGACACTTTTGAACGAAACGTTGTCCTTTCGAGCATCGTGCCATGTTGCAACGCAAAAGCTGTTCAAAAAACCCATCCGATTAGTTCATAAAATTTCTGGAGAGGTCTTAGTTGCAAAGTAAAATACGATGACTATGTCTAGCGACTTGACTGAAAGCGACCAAGATTTTTATGATAGACTTTGTCAACCAAAATGACGGAGTTCAATTAGCGCAATTAAAGGCCAAGGAAGGCGAAAAAAACAGCTGGCAGTGAAGCATTTTAGGCTACATACGGTGAGCCAGTTTCAGAAAACCATTCAACAATTCTTAAGGATTTGACACCACAAAAACGTTCGAAAAGGTGAAGGCCTGCGCTTGGTTCATGAAGAGTCGATTCGTTCAAAAGACTCCAGCTTCTCCGACATCGTTGTTCTTAAATCATAATTGCGCGGAAGCAATAAAAATTTTCTTCGTTATTTCTTTGAGTGAGATGATTTTTTGTCCGGTGTGGTGTCCTTGAAAGCTGAACGATTTTCTGATGTGCAGTAGTTTGGCCTAGAAAAAATCAACACGAAGACTCTTCAATTAAATCAATTTTTTTCTGGCCGGTCTTGTTCGGAACAGCCTGTCGAGCCTCTAACACCAATCAATGCTCTCATCTTGTTCAACGGCCGTGCGGCTTGATAAGAGTCTCGATGGGCTCGTCTTCTCCTCTTGCAGCGCCGTTTTCTCGCCAACGCGTCGCGGTCTCACCGCTGCAGAACTTTCAAATAAGTTTGTGATTCGATGTTTCAGATTTCATAGACGGAATCCGTAACATGTGGCTCATAGAACGCGCAATGTATCAGAATTTTACAAAATTTGAGCTGTTCATGAAGAAAGGAGAATTCAACGATGTACCCGAGGTGATTTGCATCGTTTCCGGTTAACCTCTCATTTCCAGATCAGATTTTTTGAAAACCGAAGCGTTACTTCTTGTGGTTACGGGCCCTTTAGAGGAAATTTCGAAACCGTGAATGAAAAATAGACAACGCCGTCTGCTCTATCGATCAAGTTTGCTTGCCCTTTGTAACAAAAAAATGTAAGGAGGCTGATATTGTTGTGCTGTATGTTGAAAGCATTTGCTGATGTTCTTGTTTCAGCTTACAATGGCAAGGAAAATGTTTCGCTCAACCACTGAGAACTTTTGCTAACCGTTTGTTCACTACCAGCAGGGCCGTATTAAGTGCTGGAATTATCTCTCGACACGCACGCTCCTTATAAAAATTCACGTACAATGAGGGAAATTTTTTTAAGTGGAAAGTTATAGGTTGCAATGATCGGTATGTATGGGATGGCCAGTAAGACTCGAACGAAAGGGATCCATCGAGCATTAAGTCACTGAACAAGAGATCTCAGAGGACACCTTCAAACCGGATTGTGTTGTCCTTGACCTATAAAGCTTTTTGTTATCAGTGATGGTCCTAATTCACATGCTCAGTGACATACTGAAGGACAGAGGATTTGTTCAGGTCATAAAATCCTGTCAGGTACATTTGCTTGAACAACATGCGGCCGGGCTTTGATGGCCCGGTGGCCTTGCTTGTTAAGAATCCGTCGGCACCACTTTTGCGCTCTTTGGGAAGAAACTAGAGATGTTCGGGAAGAGGAAGAGCCCCCCCCCCCTTTTGTTGACGCCGAAGCAAGAAGCCTCAGAAGCTCGGGAAGGGGGAGAAGCAGCGTCGAATATGATTTTCGATGTCAATGAAACCGCCTCAAAGTACTCGGAAGATCGTTTTTCAGTCCTTTATTCACGTTTATGTACCGGCCAGATCAGACTCCACACGCTCTTCAATCATGGAAGAGCGACGACGGCGGCCCTCAGTGAAGAAGAGGCAGCAGAAGTCGTACTGACCATTCGGAGGCACGGGCTCGCAGGTCCAGAGCGGGGGGCAAATTACCATCGCACCTGGACCGCAATACCAACAGCTATGCGCCACTTCCACGAGGAGGAAGACACAAAGAAGAGTAGCGAGAAGGAAGCGCATCGCTTGTTGGCGAAGACTGAAGAGAGTTTGTCGATGAAACAAATGATGTGATAAGCCGATGTTTGCGCTTTTTAACGAAGGAAAAAGATTTCAAAGCTTTCTCAAAAGACAGAACATCCAGAATGGCAGGTCTGATTGAGAGAAATCTCTAACAGACATTAGATGAGAGCAAGTTGCATTCTCAGTATGAAACACGATCAAACTTCAGAGTCAACAGAGTTGTCAATTTCAAGCCTGAATAAGAAGAGCCGACGTTTGCTGTTGACGGTGCCGTACCGTGCATTTGCCGAGGATTCTGAATGCGTTGTCCATCAAAGAATGAATGGACTCTGCCACCGCACATTGGAAGCCTGATAACAGTCCGCGACGTCGCCAGACCCTTCACGTTTTGCTTGACGCGTCGCGGCGCTCCCCTTCATCAATCGATTTTCATCCCTGAATTTGCTCTTTTCAGAATCCATAAACGACATCAACCATGTTGCATGCGTAGAATATGCAATATGGACGATGACGCGGATCGGAACCAGGAAAATGAAGGAAAATTATTGAGTCGAGCTCATTGAATTAATTGTAAGTCAATCAAGGATCACACGACCACATCAAGTGATCTTATTCTATTTCTTCAAGCTCAATGTTCATGCTCTGTACATATACGGGCGGCGGGGAATGAACTGTTTGAAGTCCAGAGACTACCGGACGGAACATGCATCAGTCAAAAATTCGCTGAATTCCCGACAAATTTGCCGTCGCTCTGATGCTCATTTGAACCGCTAATTCAATCTTTGCCGGCACTATTAAAATATGAGTACCATGCTTATGAATACCCTTCTGACTAGAAGCTCTCAATGGGATTCTTTGACTTCGTTTTGTCTGCCATAATCGTGTAGTTGATTTAGCGAAAATATGCACAAGTCGTGTGCTAATGTTGATGGCAAAAATTGATCGACTTAAAATTAGCCCAGGAAAGTGGAAAAAGAATCCCTCGTTGGCTCATTTTTCCCTTTATCCGTGGAATAGAAGTGTTCTGTAATTGGATACGGTTCGCTTTTGAAGGACCAAGCATATAAATGCGCAATCCTTCGAACTTAGAAACAAGATATTCAACGAACGACGAAGCTACGCATTGAGAGAATCGAATTCTGAGTCGCTAATCTCTTCTTTTGAAACGAAACAAGGTCTACAACCTACAATACAATTCTAACGTTTATGGACAATGTGAATAAACAACTTTATTTCTTTGTCGATTCTGGCATCAAATACGTTTCAAATGTACTTAAATCTGGAAAAATCAGAATAACTCGCCTGACCCCCTCTCCCTTCCTGTTTCACGAAGGTGCAGCTTGATAACAGCCCCGTCGCCCACTCGCTTCTCCTCTTCCCGTCTTGTGCCGTTAGACAATAGCTGGAGTCCATTGGCGAATAAGAAGAACGTCATGGCTATCACTAATCAAAATGCAACAATGAGTGCATTTCGGATAGAAATGTAACGTTTTAGTGAAGCTGTGCCTTACAGAGATCTCCGAAGACACCACATTGACTCTCAGGGGGTCAAGGGAGCATGGCACTCAGCTTCAGTACATTATTTAGCGTTTACTGGAAAGCGGTCATGACTCATCGATTGGAAAGTCTCTTTGTTGCTGGAGAGTCGGGGCCTGTTATCAGTCCTTGGCGTCTGCTCTAGAGGTTTGGTTTTCTTCACGGCGCGGCGCGGCGCAGCTTTCTCTTCGCCAATCGATTGCCAGTTCATTTCGTCTTTCAGGCTGCATAGACAGACGGAGTCATTGTGACAGCGCATAGAATGCGTGTGCAGTATTTTGACAAACTTTTATAGAATGGACTAGCGGAACGCGGGGTGCCATTTTTTTCACATAGTAACCAAATTAAACTGGTTCGAACTTGTTTGATTGGAAATC
>JAQIXL010003281.1:0-10746 GCA_034700245.1 Poikilolaimus oxycercus
TTCACGTCCTTTTCTCGCATCTCCACCAAAGGAAACTTCCCCCTTTTCTCGCCCTTTGGGCCTCTATCGAGATAGAATGTCCAATAACGTTTAGACCATCGATTAGTTGAGAATAGCAGCCGATCTTCAGCACGTCCGCCTCAATTCTCAGCGATATCACAATGTGCTTGCTGGCGGATGGATGCTCAAAGCAACAACCAGGACCATGGTTCTCCATTAGTTGGTTCAAACCATGAATGTCCACGCGGCCTTCGCTCACATCAACGACCACTTGAGTAACAAATGCTTTCTTGTCGGCGACTGTTAATGCAAGTTCGATCTCTTGCGGCGTCTTGGGATTTTCGTCGTTCCGGCGTTTTTTCACCCAGGCAGCAACTCCTAAAGGGCTCACTTCCGTTTCGCAGCTCTTCGCTTCAATGACTTCAAAACGTTCAAAAGTGGCGTCGCTGATTCCAAGATGGTGCTCCTTGACAAAAGCGTTGAATGCTTCCACCTTCAAAGACGTCAAAGTCGGTGTTTGGTTGAAGAAGTCGGCGCTTAGACGCAGTGGGTTTCTTACATTCTTCTGAGCCGCCGGCTTTTCATACTCGAGATGGTGCACTCCAAGCGCTCGAACAGCCTTGAGTAGAGCGACTTCCGAAAGGGAGCCCATTCCTCGGAGGAAGAACTTTTGGATGTTGGTCACATAGCTCAATCCGGGAAGCATTTGACAGGAATATCCAATGAAGCATCCAATGGCGTTGAATCACAGCGAATTCCGCGTAGTCCGAAGCGACGAAGACGAAGACCGAAAATCAGCAGCGCTCTTGAAATTCCTGCCTCGTTGAAGACGGTTTCCTTGATGTATATGGCAAAAGCTCGAAAACCAACTTCATAGAAGTCGATTCCATCGTCCCAATTCTCAAGCAGACGACCTTCTTTCACGGGTTCGCATGTTAGAGCGACATTGTAGATCTCGGCATAAATCTCCTTCTCGATATAACAGTCGAGGGAGATTAGCTCCAGCCTCGATTCGGTAAATCCTGGAAGCTTGGCTGTCAAACGGATGATCGCCTCTTCTTCAGGGAACAGTGCCATTGACCTCATGAAGGACTCGGCGTTGGAATGTTGGACAAAGATGGAAATGCCGTCCTCAATCGGGTTTCGAATGCTCAACCACAAGTGTCCTTGTGCACGAACATTCAAGTTCCTGCCATCGTCGAAGCACTTGAAAGTTTCTTCAACTCGTTGTTGGACGATATCTTGGTCTTCCGGCGTCAACTGTACGTCGAGGCCGTCATCAATTCTAGCATCGTCAATCTTTCTTCGAATCCACGCAAAAACTCCATCGAGAGTAATTCGAGAGGGCGAATTGAAGTGAACGTAATCCAGTCGCTGGAGGTCTTCATCGCCGAGATCACAGTGCAGAAGGCCAAGTCGACGAAGATTCGGAAAGTTTCGTAAGAAATTAGCGGTCACCGCCCACGGCGGTGTTTGGTCCGTACTGATAGAGAGATGATCCGGCTGATAAATGGTGCATAAACTCTCCACAGCTTCCTGGGAGAGCACCGATTCGTAGAATGGTTCGCGTGCAACCATCGGCCACGAGCAGGCGAGCAAATTGCTCGAGGAGCGGCAGAATTCGGCTTTCTTGCAGATCCGTAGATAAGTGGACGGTAACGGCTTCAAAACGAAAGCCAGCAATGAAATGTTCGAAGAAAGCGCGGAGAACTTCGGCTGAAGGACCTTGTCGACCAACGCAAAGGCGAAGGGTTCCGTCTTGGGATCTATACATACCAGTCCCATTGGCAGCTTGCCAAATGAGTTCCGCAAGGACCGACGGGGCTCGGGAAATTTGAATGTTGAAAGTCGGATCGTGATCAAGATAACCGTTCTTGATTGGGATAAGTTCCAGGCGAAATCCCAAATACTCGAAATTCAAGTCGAATTTGACCTTGTGCGACGAGTTGATTCTTCGTTGATAGTCGTGAATTGATGTGCGCAGAAACTGAGAAGTCCTTCGAAGGCGGGTTATCGAGAAAAGGGGTAAATATTCGAGAAAATAGCAGAATAAATCCGGAACAGAAGCTAATTCGGTTAGCATGGTGAGGAAAAGGAGAATTGTGCCCACGAAAAAGTCTTGGCCACGGCAGACTGAGGTCGTTCGCCGATGCTGCGGACTGCAAAAAGGGACTTTGGGAGCAAGCGCGCGAGTCGTTCTTTGCTCTAGCTTTGCGTGAATTTCCCTCACTGCGAGAATTCAAAGTGTGAATAACAACACTTGAGGGCGGCTTCGTGAGTGCGATCCGAATGCTATCAGAATCCCTTCATTGCTCGTTGTCAGTATTTATCAGAGACCGGAGAACAAATCCAACGCATTTGCAGTCGTATAATGTTGACCTTCTTATGATTTGCACCTTCGGCTTGACCAGTGGAGGCCCAGACCTCATTCACACTTTCTCAAGAGCAGACATCTCATTCCAGTCCTTGATTTTCTCTCGTTTTTTTTTCTCGCGAATGCTGGCTAACTTAGATAGTTCAGGAATGCCGCCAAAGAAACGCCCAAGGCTCAACCCTGCTCCTCTTCCGGTCGAAATCGCTGTGAAGAGTGACTTTGCGCCCTTTGACATAACCTTCGACGACGCTCTTTTGCACATCATGCAGCTGTTGGACCCGACTCATGTTGTAGAGCTGGCGAAAACTTGCAGACGGTATGCTGTTTCTTTCGTTCAAAGGCTGATTTGCTAGTTAGTTTAGATTGACACGTTTCTATGATTTTCTTCATGACAAGGATCGACTGCGCAAGGGATTTTCGCAATGGAAGCCCAAACGTACAGCGGGAACACTCAAAATAGCCTTAGAGGCGCAAAAGGTTTCGTTTTTTCTTTTGAAAATAGCTTTGCTCCATAGGCCAGCGACAAACGCAAAGTCTGGGTGTTCTTCAACCGAAACTGTTTAGTTTGTGAGGAAATCAGCGTGGGAAAAATCCAAGGACCAATAGACAAGGAATTTGTGACCGATGACTTTTTGGTTGCGCATTTTGGAAAAAAGAAAGTGGTGGGCGAAACGACGAGCCTCGTTTGTGAAATGGATCACGGCTCGCCAGGACGGCTCCTGAAAGCACTGGTCCCGGCTTACGCTACTGGCCGTCCTCTAATTGAATTTCAAATCACAAACGCAACTCAAGAGATGCTCGACAGCTTTCCGACCGATCACCTCCAATGCTTTACGCTCAATTTTCTTGCCAAATGTGACGTTTCAGCAGCAAAAATGCTCAAACTAATCACCGAAACGCCGACTCTTAAAAGTTTCGACTTTGATACAAAAGCGCAATTTCATGGCTTGTCTCGAATTTTGCACGATTTTCCTGACCTTCAGCGACTGACATCGATTGGCTTTGGCCGAAACGTTCATGTGACCCTAGACGACGAAATTTTGAAGAACTTCGTGAATGTCAAGTTGCGAGTGGAGAGCAACGACACTCAAGTTACCAGCGATGGCATATGCGCAATTCTGGAGTCATGGAAACAAAAGGAGTTCAAAACTCTCGACTGGCGTATCAAGGTCCGACTCCGTGAAGTCGTGAAGACGCCTTCAGCCTTCTGGAAGCAACTTCTTGGCATAAACAAAGGCGGAGATCAATATTCTGTTGGAAGGGTGATGGACAAGAAAAAGACAACGGAACTGGAACGACTGTATTTGGTTGGAAAACCGAAATACGCGGACATCCAACACGAATTTCTCGCTCTTTGCCATATCAAGTATGGTAAAACTATGCCTACTTCAGAAGTCCAGGGCGTTGAAATTGGTTGGAAATCCGAAGACTAAACCGCTCATTTACCGTATTTTTACAAGCGTGATAATAAATGTGTTCTTTTGTCGGAGTATGGGTAGTCTGCAGGGCCGAACGTGCAGATCGGAGACATTTGGTTGTTTGTGAAAGTTGTCACTCATCAAGAGAGCTTTACTGCTTCCAATAGAACGTCGGCAGTGCTCGACATGGCGTCTTACAGCGACGCATATCCAACCGAGAGCCTATGGTCCACAGGCACCGTGATGCTGGTCGTTCAGATGGGACTGAAAAACAGTTTACTTTCAACCAAAGTGCAAAAACTAGAACGAAAGAAATTTATCCGTAGAATGCCGAAACTTTCTCATTGTTATGCTCAGGATCCTGATTCGGCCTTTCTTTGTTCATTTTCATCTAGGATAAGAATCTTCAGAAAGAGATCATCCTTTCCAGTGCTTATGTAGAACTGATGGACAAGAAGCGCCTCGCCATCCTCTCTCCTCACTTCCATTTTATGCATAGAATCTAGAGGCTGGGCCACCAGAGGTAAATCAGCCAAGAGATTGGCCATTGGAATTGTCTTCTTCAGGCGAAGCAACAACTTAGTCAATTGTCGACGTCCTTCAGCCCACTGAAGGAGGATCTCACGCAAAGCCGTGATCGTCACGCAATTCCAACCGAGGCCATCAATGTTTGTCCATTCAGAGGCTAAAAGGACTTCATCGTCGAGTTCCGAGGACCATACAGCCGCTGGTTTGTTGGTCCAATAATTTTTTTGACTATCGGAGGAGCAGAGAGTAGTAAGTCGAAGAATAATAGGTTGAAGAAAAAAGCTTTTGCAGAGCGGCTGATAAGTTCGCATTCGAAGGTGTTCGAGATTGGGGAGGCATCCAAGAGCCGCCAGCAGCTTCTCCCTTGTAGGATTCGTTTCATGAACAGCACAGCATGGTCGTCGCCTTTCGTATGCCCCTGACTCGTCATAAATAACTTCACGAAGTGTTGAAGGAAGCGCCGATGCAAGATTGAGGAACTCGTCTTCGTGAACATTTGTCGCGATGCCCTCGATATAGAGAAAGCGAGCAACAAGCTCGATGTAGTAGTGAAAGCGGTCTTTCTTGCTTGTTAGGTCAATCTTGAGTGAGCATCGACGTCGCTCCAATACAATTCTCGGGTTATCGAAGAATTCCATCGTGTGGCTGGAAAGGGCCCGACTCTGCAGATAAAGCCAGCGAGCATGTTTCTTCTCGCTGTGAAGATAAAGCACAGCGCCGCTGCCTTTTCTTTGAAGATAACGAGCATTGCGATGGAGAAAGTCGTTGACGATTTGAGAGATCGAGTACAAATTCAGAAGGTCCATCAAATCAACAAAGTTGAGAATCTGAATTAGAACTTCGCTGGGCAATAAAATGAGCGAACCCATCGGTGAGAGTGAATAAGACTGCAGTTAGCTTCAAGACCGATCAGCTCTACTGATGTGCTAATTTTGATTTTTTTAGACACCAGTGATCAGCAACGCGGGGCCCAATATCTCTAAGAGCAATACTTCTTCTACCTATTGCCTCAACTGAACGTCCACGATGCCTAAAAGAGATCGCGTTTACGGCCGACCGGGTCATTTGACCTCTCCGCGTGCGAGAGAAGGAATGGTCGACCTCGCGGCCACCAAAAACATCCCTTTGCTAGTGTCCCTCAATCAATAGTCCGCAAGGAAGGCGTCCTTTTTCAACGTCTCTGCTCGTCTTTTTTTGATGCTTTCCGTCAAGCAACTTATTTTCTTGCAGACGCCCTTAGACGGACATCCTCGGTGCATACAACGCCGAATTCAGCTATTTTCTTGTGCATAACATGTTGATGTTTGGAGAAGGAGACGTCTTACAGCTATTGACACTTGGCACAACGACGCTGAAAATGGTTCGAATCTCTTTTCAATTTCATTTGTTGCAGTCAGGAGGAATTTCAGTACATCTGAACTTTCTAGTGGAGTGACTTTGCTCAAGGACTCAAAAGCGCGCCACATTCATTCCAAAAGGTCATGCCGAAGTGGTGCTGTCCGCAAAGTCACCGCGTACGTATACTAGGACGACATTGTGGTCTCATCAAATTCACTCGACGTGAACCACCCGGATCGAGTTCTCGTGACTGTTAAATTGATAAATCTTTTTGAGTGATTGTCAAAGGAAAGATACGCTCACTACTTTTTGAAATGGGCACATGTTTCTCTCAAGTTGTCAGAACAGCCGGCACCCTGGAAATGGCATCGTGGGGGTCTTCCAACTTTCCCACTCTTACAGGCGACCCCCGATACACGGCCTCACAGATGGAGTGATCCCGCAGATCCGCCAAAACAAACACGCTTGCTAGCGCATTCATCATTAGGTCGCTTTCAAGGAAGGCGTCGCCGTTGTCCTACGCCTGCTTTTATTTCCCTCCATTTGAAAACCTCGCTTGCCCTTTTGTCATTGGTGTCAATTTATGCGACAATCTTTTTTTGCAGATGCCCTTAGATGGTCATGCCCGGTGCCTATAACACCGACTCGAGTTTTCTGTGAATGATGTAGACAACGAAGATTTTTTGCCTAGTTGATGAGGTCGAGCACTTCCCAGTCTCTTTCAGTTTCAATTATTCAACGGTGCTCTGACAAGAACTGAAACCGTCGAATTAACGAAAAGCACAAACTTCCTGAGGGTCAGTTAGTGATCGTGATTTCTACAGAAAATCTGCAGAATTAATTTCATTTGTTCACTATAGACGATCGTTGCCTGCAGATTGCCGTTCAGTCTTTCAGTTTTGGCATTCTTATGGCAGCTTTTGCCGTTCCGGAAGTGCCCCGCTATGCGATTTTACACTTCATTTGTCGGACCTCAAGACCGTCCCATTCTCAGGTGCTCTGTCTCACTACACTCGCAGTTCAATTCCTAACTTCACACGAACAATGATTGCAAACGAGGTTTTAATTGTTATTGTAGTGCTTAACCTTCGTTTCTAGTTTCCTGTGAAGAGGCTGACTGCTCAACTCCCTGTCCCGTTTTTGATAGGTGAATGGCGTCTACGAAGTTATGCACCCAACGTGATCGGCAATTGAGACTAGACCGGCCATTTCCCCTCAATGTTTCGAAACGTCAATACTCTCTCCCACAGCGCCCCTTGAGCCCTTTATAATGCAATTCGTACGATTTTGCTACAAACACATTTTCTTATTAGTAGACTTGAATTCTTGACATTGTAGGGATCTGTCAGATTGTTCTGTCGCTTACGGATGTCTGCTCTTAGTGTATATAAATCGTCTTGTCTGCCTGGCACACCACAAATGTCAACGACAACTCTATTGAACATTTGAGGCCGTCCTTTCATGAGGACGCCGGATATCAGACTTCACATCGATGGCGTTAGACTTGGCATTTGAGTGAGTCATTCCGAATTCGAGGTGAAAATTGCCGCGCATAATCAAGGCTGCTGCAATTATTATGAACAAGGTCTCATGAAGGTGAGAGGCTACTGTTTTGTGATTGGTGCGAGACAAATGTTTATTGATCGACGTTGATTCGGGCGAGAAAATGTGAAAGATGAAATGATACGGCTGGGAGGAACAACAAGTAAAGATGAAAAAAACAGGAGGAAAGAGGGGTGAGTATTTCATTCCAAATGTACTTCAACAAGGCTGTCCTTAAAATCTCGTTGGCTTTCCGAAATTATCTAGTTGAGCATAGAATTCCATTTTCTATGGGTTAACACAATAAATGAATACCTTCGATGGTCGAAACACCTTATGAACACTCAGATGGAATGCGTTTGACCAGAGTGGGAATACGGTTAACAGAAATCTAATTGTGAACGGGAAGTAAATTATTGACCGTAATACTGAACCACAAAGGGGAAGAAATGGACAGGCTGTAGTTTGTCAGAATGACTTGTCGTTCCGCGCCTCCCATAGGAGCATTTAACCAACGTCTGGAAAGAAGAATATGGATTTTTTCGGCGAGTTCGCCTTTATGCCCTTGCTTCTCAAACAGTCGGAGCGCATAATTGCAACATTGAAAGACAGGCCTTCTTTGGATTTGGTAAGAAAGCTGTCTAAAAAGTCGATTATTTTCAACAACTCTTACTCACCCAGCTTTCCAAGATCATTCTGCACAGATCGATCGATAAGTCTTTTCAAAGCTCAGAAAGAAAGAGAGCGTGATTTTCTTTCTCCATTAGTTCTCGTTGTCCACAGTAAAGAATGGGTTCGGCGGTTTAGGCACCGAGCAAGACCATCTATGGGCATCTGCAAGAAAACAATTTGTCACCTCAATCCAAAACAAAAAGCGAATCAGTAAAGCGCTAGGAGAAGCTTGAAAGAAAAAGTGAAAAGATATAACGACAGGGCGAACAACCAGCGAGGCGACGCGGTCCTCTCAGGCTCGTAGGATCTATTTTGGCGGTCGCAAAGGCAATAAAAAGACGATGTTTCTCGCATTTTATTGCTTTTGTGCGCTTACGGTAATCGAGAGGCCGACTGACAAGGAGCAAAGGCAAGAGCAATCCGAGTGATTAGCACATTCTCGCTCCTTTTATGGTGCACGCTATTCTCATTGCAAGTCTTGCCAAAAACAATGGGTACTTGCCGTGCTGGCTTGCACGACGCGAGGTAGAAATAAATCAACAAAGTTGGGAATCTGAACGAGTACGGATCTGTCAGATTGTTTCGTCGCTGATGGATGTCTGCTCTTACTGCAGATAAATTGCCTTGTCTGCCTGGTACACCACAGAGGTCAACGACAACTCTGCCTTGGAAGCCGTCTTTCCATGACGACGCCTGATGCGAGACTTCATATCGATGGCGTTCGACATAGGCATCTCACTGGGCCAAATATCGTTCTGAATTCGAGGCCCAAATTATCGCAGATACTCATGCCTTGTAGATTGCAAGCGGGAATTGGTCCAACATTGTCTACAAGAGCAAATTTGAGAGGGAGAGTGTGAAGGCAAACGAAAAAGAGAACAACGTTTGGCCTGTTTGTGGTGAGAGTGAGACTCTCCTCCTCCTTTACGGGTACGTTGCAAATCTTTTGTCGAACAAGGTCTCGCGAAGGTGAGAGGCTGCTGTTTTGAGACTGGTTCGAGGCAAATGTTTATTGACCGAACTCGATGAAAACGTGAGGAACGAGGAGGGAACAATCTAAGGCACTCGAAGCCTCACAATGCAACTTTCAAGGCAAGCAAATGGATGACTCAAGGGAAGAAACAGTTCAAAGGGCCGAGGCAGTCACACACCAATTTGCGGACGCGAACCATCGCTCCTGGACACGAGTGATCGAAACGCAATTTGGGCACCGGTTTGAGGAGGAGGCCGCGACGATGGAGAGAGAGTGAAGACGGACAAAATATGGGAAAATTGGTAACTGCGAAGCGACTTAGACCTAGGAGAGAAGCGCCCCTTGGACAATAAATTTCAAGCTGCAATTGGTCCAACATTGTCTACAAGAGTAAATTTGAGGGAACCCTGCCAACGAAAAAGAGTGCGTCTCATGACAGCATTTAACCAAGGTTTGGAGAGAAGAACGCAGATTTTTTCCGCGAGTTCGCCTTCGTGTCCTCGCTTCTCAAGAGAAAACCATATTCCGCCGCCGACCTTCTTTATCGTAAGACTGTAGGGATGAGTCTGCTCGAATTCGCAATTTCGACGGTCAGTTCCAGTTTAACTTCTGTAAAAATTCGGCTATTTTCAACAACTTTTACTCACATTTTCTAGCTCAGTGCACAAGGATCTCCTCAAAGCTCAAAAAAGAGGGACAGCGTGGCGATAAAAAATGGGTTCGGCGGTATAGGCACCGAGCAAGACCATCTATGGGTATCTGCAAGAAAAACAATTTGCGAAATCAATCCATGACAAAAAAGCAAATAAGTAAAGCTCTAGTAGAAGCTTGAAAAGAAAAAAATATAAAGAAATAATGACAGAGCGAACAAAGAGCGAGGCGACGGGGTCCTCTCAAGCTCGATGGATCTGTTTTGGCGATCGCAAAAGCAATAAAAAGGCGATGTTTCTCGCATTTTTATTGCTTTTGCGTGCTCACGGCAATCGAGAGGCCGACTGAGCAGGCCGTCTTCAAGAGCAAACCGAGTGATTAGCACATTCTCGCTGCTTTTACGGTGCACGCTATTCTCATTGCAAGTCTTGCCAAAACAATGGGCTACTTGCCGTGTTGGCTTGTACAAAGCGAGGTTGAAATATACATAGTGAGCAATTACAGTCATCAAGTTTTCTGCTCGGAGAAGATAGTGCCCTGACTTGACATCTTACGGACAGCTGGCCATGAGTTTGAGTAGCTCAAGGATGCCAGTTTCTCGTGTGCTTGGCGCCCTGCTGCCCCCCGCAGCCTCAATATATTCATCTTCCAGAGTCGACTCACAATCAGTTGACATTTCCCAGCCCAATCAGCCTCGACATGGGAGGATGTTCGATGTTTCCATCCTTCCAAGTGACCCCGTCAGTCGACCTCTAAGACGCAATGATCGTAAAATCCTCCAAAATAATCCCTTTTGATAGCGCAATTGTCAAATAGGTATGCGAGGAAGGGGTCGCTTTGCCTCGGTGTCGATTGGCCCATTCTTTCATTCTTTTAAAGCCCGGCTCGCTCCCCTTTTTGCTGATTGAAGTTTTTTTTTCTTGCAGGCTCTTACTCGTAGATGGTCGTGCCCGAGTGCATATAACACTTGGTGTCCATCTTTCGGCCACGATTCTGACTTCTACAAGGTGATCCCGACCTTCGTTGTCGTCAACGCCTGCCCGAGCTCGCTGCTCACCTTCGGCACTTTAGAGAGGCTTGCCCATGTCACTAGCAGGCAGACGCCGCTCACATTTGTCAGTTGAAGAAGGTGAGCATCTTCTTGAAAACACGAGAACCGATCGCGGGCACTAGCAGCGAGAACGCGGCGCAACTTTTGTGGATGCCCCTCTTGAGCGTTCGGAAATTGCTTTGATCTTGGAGAGCGTCCT
>JAQIXL010003282.1:0-10743 GCA_034700245.1 Poikilolaimus oxycercus
GCTTGAAAGAATAACTTTTATGACAATCGAAATAAACGACGTGAGAGGTAAAAATGGTGGGAACTCTCAGACTTGGTAAAGTTGCTGTAAAGCTTCAATGTTCAGTGAATGGAATTCATTTTTTGACTCTTAGAGACGGGCCCCCCACTTGTCCAAGCATCATTATAGACCGCAACATTCCTTAGTCGCACGAGATGCTAGTGCTGACAATGAGTGTTTCAAACAGCAAAACGTGAAGCTCGGCCACTCCTCAACTTTTTCAGTTAAGCCTTTATGATACTGCCGTGGGTTTGGGCGTGTTTGCTACTTCGGATGTGGCACATTGGCTCTTCAGTGCAGGAACGAATCAGCTTCAGTATCAAAAAATCGAGCAACAAATTGGAATCCAAGTAAGGAGCCTACAAGTGTTAAACTAGAGTTCATTTAGAAACTAGCCCAAGAAACTTGGAAAGCGGGAAAAGACAGCGCCTACGTGACCGAGGTGAAGTTTTAAAGAAACTTCAATTTGTAATGGTTATTTCAGTTCGTATCGCGAGTTGGGTCCGACTTTTCCAATCGCAATGTGTGTCGGGCCCTCGCTCGAGCGACAAGGAACGACACAATTCTCGGTAAGCAGCTGTTGCCTAGAATATAAGGAAACATAATTTAAATTTGTTAGATCTTTACACTCATGTGAAGGACGCTTACATTCCGTTCAACAAGCTGACGAGAGATATTCGTCTGTCGCGCCTCAACATTTATCAACTTTAAAATGGCCCGCTGTGTAGTGCGCTCGAAAAAATTTTTTACACTCACATTCGCACAGCGAGCGTCTCTCTATTGTAAACGTGTCGAAAGAATTAGACGGGCTTCCGTAATAGACGCACGCTGATGATTCATTTGGGGCAGGGAAATGCAAAGAAAAGTGTCTTCCTTTGTTAATCATCTCTCACACAGCAGTTTTAATTAGAATTGCCACGTTTCGGAAATGTTACGCGGCCGCTTCTTCATCTTTCAGAAAATGTGACACATCATTTCAGTAGAAACGGCGTGATTTGTCAATCGTTTGAAGGAGGGTTGCGTTTTCAAGAAATTTCTTGCTTATCGAAGGAGTGTGTCAACAGAAAGGCTCCAATAAACTTTAAAAAAACACCTACATCGCCACGCGTGAACTCGCTTAGAGCATGTATCGCGTCAGTTTTCAAGCGATACGAACTCGCACATTTGTTACCTATAACGTCAGGGACCGCCTGCAATGCTGCAAGATGCTTAGTGCTTTCAAAGCAGTGCCATCATCCAAGACGTTGATGGTTCGGTTTCAAACGGCGTCCGCTCGTTATTTATGTAGCAACGGAATGTCAATTAGTGAACCATTGTCGCAATGCATGTCGGCTTCTTTGTCCTCCTTCTCGTCCTTGTAGCAACGAAGGCAAAGCCATCATTCATGGAGCGAGTACAAGTGTGAATTGACATTTCGAAGAATTCTTTTCTAGAACGACGAGATCCCAGATTCTTCATCTCGCACTCTCTCTAGTGTCGTCCTAAATAAAGTTTGTAGCAGCGCAATTTGCACGTCATTCAATCCGCGATGAGAAAGTGCTAAGATTTGCGAAGAGGTCACCAATCCTCTTGGGAATTCGACATCGCTTCTCTTCACAATATGTCTTGCTGGCTATGCTCTTCTCAGGTCTTCGCTTTGATCTTCCAATTTCTCGATTGTCACGATGCTAGGAACTTATCTAAGACGTGCAAGTATGCCAACGCTGTTTCACGCCGGGCGCTTCTTCGAGAGCGTGACGATTTGGCATTCTGGTTTGGCTTTGCAAAGCTTGAAAGCGAAACGCAGAATCTAGGGATGATTGTAGAAACTGCGCCATTTTTGTGGTGCCGAAATTCAAATTATCGTCGCCAAATAAAAATTTCGATTCAAATTGAGGATATTCCACAAGAAAATCTACTCTTTGTGGACGGACCGGCAGTTGTTTCAATGAAGGACTGTAAAGGTGGCAATGTAAGCGTTACAGTAAGCCCGGAAACTTCAGTGGAGGACTTGGTCACAACTCTTTTCGACTTCTTCAACGTAAATATGCCAACGGAGTGGATAAGTATTAACCACGGAACCGCTTCTGTTATCAATGCCGCTACGAATTGGGTTTCTACTCGAAGACGAAAATGCAGAAGATTGACGCTTTCTTACTACAGGGACATTATGGAGAAGACATGTTCGACGGAGTTGAAGAGCTTGAATGTTTCAAGTTTCGAAGAAGACGTGGCTGAAGCAGTCGTAAAAATTCTCGAAGTCTTCAAATCGAACTGGACTTGGGTGGATTTAGCTGTGCAGTTCACACCTGAGCATGTCGCAAGGATTACGAGCTCAGTTCGTGACCTTTCTCTTTCAAAACTGGTCAACAGCGGCATTGGAGATAAGGAGTTCAAGTGTTGGTCGCCGGTTTTTATGCCATGTCCTCCAAGCTCTCACCGGAGGCGGTTCTTGAGTGGATTCTGGACAGATGTCGCACAAAGCACAATACTCTTTTGTTGGACATGTCAGCTGCAGACTCTCTGAGTAAAATTGGAAGCCGCGATGACTGACCGAGAGGACATGAAGCGCATCTCGGTAGAATTCTTGGAAGACTGAAACGAATGACAGTCATCATCAGGCGCATCCGGCGAGGCGGTTCTTGGTTTTTCATAATTCGCTCACTGCAGCTGCACTTAAAGGGTCTCGTATAAATGTGAAATGTCGAATTATCAAAGTTGTCTTAAAAAATATTCGTGTTTGAGGAAAAGAATTTTTTTGTGACGATTTCGAGTTTGTGCTGAGTTGAGAAGAGATGCCATCAATCGGAAAGAATGGAACCTTCTTGAGAGAAATACATGATTCACTTTTCGAAGGAGACGAAACATCGTTTTGATTTAAAAGGGGCGCCCGTTTCCGAGAAATTTGCCCATTGTCGGGAGGAAGCGACAATATCAAAACAAAGCACGATGCACGTGAAGCCATCGGATGACTTCTTTTTTTTGTACTCAAAGAACCGTTAAAGTCTGCAAGATGCGACGTCGATGATTCATTTGCGAACAACATGCATGACAATGCTCCTCTTGTCATTTAGCGACGAAACGGAAATTTGTGAGCCATTGCTGAAATGCACGCCGGCTTCTTCGTCTTTCTTCTCTTTCTTGTGGCGACGAAGGCAAAGCCATCGGGCCTTCATGGAGCGAGTGTAAGTGTTAGCTAACATTTCGACGAATTCTTTTCTAGAACGACGCAATCGACGATGCCGTCGTGGCGCTCAACACCTGGGTGGGCGGCAACGTTATGAACCGAGACGGTTTTGTTGGCTCGGTATGGTATCTTTAGAAACGTTCACTCTTACCCTATTTCTAGGTTGTCCCGCTGAACACGAACGAGATCATGCTGACTATTTTTACCACCTCCCAAATTCCTTTCTTTCTTTACCGTGTCGGTGCTGATCCCAATGAATTCAACGAGATTCTGGCCAAGGTCGGCTTTCAGGTTAACTGTACTGAAAGTTTCCAAAAGCAGCATCTTTTCAGACACTAGTCAATGACTGCATTGTCGCAGCGCGGAATAGCGCCTATGTGAAAGAGGTGACTGAAAGTTACTTGAACTGAAGTCCTTTAGATGATTAACACAGTCGGTGGCGACTTTAACGTCACCTCTCTGGCGAAGGCTTATGCACAGGCAACTCGCAAGGACAACATTCAAGGTGATCGTCGACGCTGAAAAGGAAAGAGAATTTAGACCTCTACAATCATGTGAAGGACGTCTTTGCCCCGTTCAAGGATCTGCCAAGAGATAAGAACATTTCGCGTCTGCATCTCTATCAGTAGATCGATACAGTCCTTTGTTGAGTAAAATCTTTTCGCAGGCACACTTTTGTTGAATTGATAAGCTTTCAAAAGGAAAGAATGGGTAGAAATAGATGATTCAGATTTCGAAGGAAATGAGACGATTTGTCATTCGTTTGAAAGAGGGGCTTGCTTCCGAGAAATTCCCGTCTCGGAGAAAGGGAGGGAGGCGGCGATGTCAAAATAAAGCCTATGGCGTATTTAACGCCCTCATCGCTACGCGGTAAACACTTGCGAAATGTATCGCGTAGGTTGGGTTGCTATTCTGCTCAGCGTTCTGGTTTCCGCTAGAAACCTCGACTTCGAATCTTTGGAGAAGGTAAGATTCGATGTTGAAAAAAGAATTTTGACTTCCTATTTACATTTAGAACGATGTTGTCGACGACGTCGTCACGGCGCTTAACCAATGGATTGCTGGAGATATCGGAAGAGACAGCGTCGAGAAGACTGTAAAGTCTAAGCATTTTATGGCTATGCCAATATAGTTGAACAACCTCACCGCCGAGAAGTATCTCTTGAACTTCATAGCTTTGGATGTTCCTGTCATTCTCTTTACTTATGGCACGGACCCAGATCAACTTGACGATGTTCTGAGCGGAATAGATTTTGAAGTATGGTTACTGTGCTTTTTCTGAGGTTCAACTTAATTTTCAGGTGCTTTCTTATCAAATCTTTGCTGCATCTGTTAACAGTACCTACGTCAACGAGGTTGGGCTATAACTTTTTTAATGTTTTAGTTTTAAGGTTGTCACTTCCGTCGGTGAAGACTATACTGTAGACACGGTGGGGAAGGCCTTGGTGGTGTCGACGACGAAGGAAAACATTCAAAGTGAAGTGCTTCTGGCTCCAATGGTGGATTTCAGACCTCTACAACCGCGTGAAGGACGCCTTCACCCCGTTTAAGGATCTGGCAAGGGACCAGAACATCTCAAGGCTGCATCTCTATGAGTAGATCGGTTGTGTTCGAGGGAAGTCTTCAATCAAGATTTAACAGAAGTCAATAAACGTTTCTCGTGATTTGGAGCAATGTTTTTTTTCGAGAAGCAATCATGGGAAGAAGACAAATGCGTACAGAAATACGGAGAAATTGTACTTACTGCCAAGTGAAGTCAAATGTCTTAGGAACTTGGAGTTAATTCTTCGTGAGGAATGATGATTCATTCGAATTCGCTTTTACCGTTGCCAATCGCCAGACAAGCGAAAATTTCCTCCTTCTTCTGTGGTTTGGTTTCCT
The DNA here is from genome assembly GCA_034700245.1 of Poikilolaimus oxycercus. Taxonomy (NCBI): domain Eukaryota; kingdom Metazoa; phylum Nematoda; class Chromadorea; order Rhabditida; family Rhabditidae; genus Poikilolaimus; species Poikilolaimus oxycercus. Next base: position 5,087 of record JAQIXL010003282.1, read on the forward strand.
TGAAGATCGCTGTTGTCGACCTTCTTTACTGGAATGAAATGATGCAGGAACAATAGCAACAGAAGATGAAACTCTCGATTTGCGAGGTAGTTCTTTTGAGACCTTTACAATCACGCGAAGGTCGTGCCCGAATTGCTTAAAGTTCTGCCAAGGGACAAAAGTATTCGCGCCTTTATTTCTATCAGTAGATCGACGGCGACTGTCTCGGAACCGCTAAATAACATTTTGTGCAGTGTACTCTCAACGAAGTAAAGTTGGTGGAAATTCTTAGGCATCTATAATACGCGAGAGAGGCATTTGAGGCGCTGTCTATTGAGTCACATCTCAATGACGTCTCTGCGAGAGAAAGGAGGCCGAGAGAAACCACGAGTTTCTGAAACGAAACGATGAAGATTTCAATAACAACAAGATGGTTTTGTCAGCCGTTTTCCGTATTTTTGAGACGTAAAACGTGCAATTCTTGACGTTTCCCCAAAATCGGTAGCTTGCTTCCAGGAATTGTAACGGTTTCACGTAATAGTCGGATGGTATTTTCCGTGAATTTCATGGAAACGGCAGTTCTCTCTAGGTATAAAAGACAAGCACCGACAAGGAAAAGCCACTACTGAAATGGCCCTTCTCGGCTATCTCGCTCTTCTCCTCGCCGCCCTGGTGGCTGCCAATCCGGTTCAAGTGGAGTCAACAACGGAAGCTATCGAGTCATCCACCACGGAGTTCACCACCACGGAGTTCGCAGCAACCACGACAGAATTTGAGGGAACGACGAAGGTGAGTTTTGACTTGTCAAGAAACGCTGTTCGGGCGCCCAGTCCAATCCAGCAGGCCGCCGAGGCTATCGACTTCGGGATTGGTGGTGGTCTGACTGATGAGGTCGATCTCGCCGAGCGGGTACTTGAGCCTTTCTCATTGAAATTCAATTCGTCTTACATTAGTTCATGACGATCAAGGACGGTCTCGACCTCATGTTCTTCGTCTCGGGTCTCGTTCCTTTTTGGATGATTAAAGCCGGCGCCAACAAAACGGAGTTGAACGCTGTCTTGGAGCAGGTCGGCCTGGAAAAGGTCATCGGCGATTGCATGAAGTCCACCATAGGCACAATGTTTGTGCAAGGGGCAAGTCTCACTTTATCGGTTTCAACAAAAACGAGTATATTTTCAGATTTTGAAAGAAGTCGGTTCCGACTTCCGTGAGGAAACGTTGGCTAATGCGGTGGTCCATAATACCTACTCCGTGGCTCGTCAAGGTTTGTTTAGTGAAAGAAAAGGTGAAAACTGGAACGACATCTAGACATCTACGACAGTCTGAAAGACATCCTCGGTCCTTTCTGGAACATTTCAAGGAACGACAATTCGAGACTGGGGATGTATTCGTATTCTGGTGGCTGCTGCTGAACTGCTGAAGACGAATAAAGCTTCCTTCGCAATGAAATTCCGCTTCTTGAAACCTGTGTTTACACTGGATTAGGAATCAACTGTGCAGTAGCGCTCCAGCATGTTTATTTTTGGTCCAATCATTGAATTTACTGTTGAATTTGCTAACGTGTACGCAGTTAAAGAAATCGTAGCTGATATTGTCACGTTTCGAGAAAATGAGGTGTCCTTCCCCGAGAGACGATTTGTAAGGGTTCTTGAAAAGTGCAAGCACTTTTCCAGGAATTGCACCGATTCTCGCTAGAAAGAGAATCGAATCGAAAACAATTGCCTCTTCCGTATTTAACGCCAACCCGTCAACAGCGAATTCATTCGTGAAATGTTTAGCGTTGGCAACTGTTTTCTTCTCCTCGTCGCCCTTGCGGCACCTGTCGAATCGGTGAGCTAAGGATTCCTTGACTGCTTCATTACAGAAATGAGCTTCAGAACAAAATCGGTCAAGCTGTTGAGGCCTTCAAGGAGTGGATAACCGAGTGGATGGACGCCAGGACACTCTACGGCTATGTATGTGATAAAATAATTTACTTTTTTTTTATTTTGTAATTTACTTCTTTAGTTGTCTCCCATTCATAACGGAACTGATCTCCTCCTCTTCACTACCTGGAACGTTTCGCGAATTCTCTATTCTGCTGGAATAGAGAATTGGACCGACTTTCATGCTATTGAACGGCGGATTGGGCAAGAGGTATGTTTTGGCTTTTACAATTTTTTACAATTTATTCGTGGCTATTCTCAGGGGATTTGGGATGCCCGTAGCCCGGTCCTTCGCCAGATGTGATGTCTTGAGTCGCGCGCCGTCCTTGTCCAAGTCACTCCGAACTCTTGAATGAAGTCGTCGCTCCATCGTCTCTTCGGCCGTCCTCGCGATCGCTGCCATAATAGGGGAGTCCATTCCGTCACTGTGCGTGCCCATCTGTCGGCGTTCATGTTAGCATCTGTCGGCGTTCATGTTGGCAAAAGCATTGCGTTGTCAAAATCCTCTCCGCGAGCTTCTTTGTCACGTGCATCCAGCAGCTCCAGGTCCAGTTGCCCTTCCATAACGGACTGGATCTCAGCTTCCTTGCCGAAGTCTTGATCGTCTTCGTCGTCGTCCTCTTCTTCTTCATCTTCTTCTGGGATGTCAGGAAATCTGACTACCGGCTCGCCAAGTGGAATTGTCGAGTCAGCGAAGTCAGGGAGACCGTGAGGATGGATGAGAGGAAAGCAGAGAGCGTTGACGAAAGGTGAAAACGGTGCCACGGCGTATGGTGGATGCTTCTCATCGAACCGTTCATAAATGAGAAGGCTGTCTCTTTGAATCGGCTCGTCGTCGGCATTCACTTCGCACAAATGAACAGCGAATTCCTTCTCTGGCAAGTTGAGACGACCCGGATGCGTGTTCGTCGCGTTGTCTGGGGCGTCGTACTTGGCGACCAGTTGAACTCGAAAGTTGCGCAGAGCGTCGTCATCAAATCCCGCCTTCTCGACCCTTTCGCCCAGACTTCGATAGTTCTTCGCCAGTTCGTTAATTCTCGCGAACTCGCGGCTGAGACGACGAACAATCTAAATTTTCACTTCAGGTAAAAAAAATTTAAAAGACCTTTTCGTCGACGAACTGAGCTTGAAGACTATTGTCGAGACGAAGCTCGCTGGCAATCTTCGGATCGTAGGTGAAGTAAACTCCACAAAACGGTTCGTTCTCTCTGCCATGGTACTTCGGTGGTTTTACTCCAGATGCCACCACACATGTCCCGCCTCGCAACTTCACCACAGGCGCGCCGCGGCCATCTGGTTGTGGCGCTCTCTTGTATTTTCTCGAGGCGAGAGCAAAGAGTTGATTGTATCTTACGAGGCTTGCACGAAATGCAAGCGCCTTCCTCGAACGGCTTGTCATGAGCCAATGAATATAGTCCGGTGGCGCCAATGGTGGTGGTCGATAAAGCTTTCCTCCACTGCAGCAACAGAAGAGTTCCGCTTTATAATGCCCGGCTGCACAATAGCGGCAACGCTTGTTCATTGGCCCGCAGTTATGTAGAGTCAGATCTAAACCGTGAAATTAACTCTCGCATTCAACGTACCGATGGGCGCAGCTTTCCTCTTTCGATTCATACGACGCTCCACGTCTTCTAGTTTCTCCGAAAGTTTCACTAAAACAAAAAAATGCGTTTTATTTTTAATAATTAAAATCTATAAAAGATACCTGGAGGAACGTTGCCTTTTAGTCGTTCGCGGTAGGTCTGTTTCTTTTGTGCTGAGAGTGTGTTTGACATTTTAACTGAAATATTCAGTATAGAACAATCGTGTTGTGACTGTGCTTACCGGGACTTCTTTCACCACGTAGCCTTTCCCTATGTGTGCGCTGCCTTTTGGCTACAGGCGTAGTTGATTCAGCGACTGAAATATGTCTGATATCGCTTAGTGATACTTACTTGGGCTTCGGTCTCCTCGGCTTCTGTCTCGATGGACGCGCTGACGTTGTGCCTCGGCCGTATTTGATAGTTGAACTACAGCAGGAAAGCGAAATAAATACGCAAATTGTTTACCTGGTTCGGCTTCTCCACGCTCTCGCGCTCTCTGAAGACGCTTCCACTTGGCCTCACTCGTTTCCGAATAATTATCTTCGTCCATTTCACGATAGTTGACTTTCTTCACCGAACGAACGGGGCGAGAAGTCGACGGTTCAGGGTCGCCTTCCATTGCTGCAACAATATTAAAAGTGTCTCATAGGAAAAAACAAAATGACGCCATTTGGTTCAAAAATGAAATTATGGCTCGACTCTGTGCTTTCGCTTTGCGCTAAACAATTGAAAGTGCTAATGACCCCAAATTTCCCGCGATTTTCGCACTCTGCCGCGCGATAATTACATAGGTGCGACGCATTCTTTTCAGCGAAAACCGACATTACAAAGAAGCGCGTACGGCGTCATTACTGCTTTCAAGCGGATGTACAAAGTACTGCTAACATTAAGATGTGGTGAGCCAATCAAAATGTCTCACCGGCATCGTAGAAAACTTTGCTTGCAAAATTTGATGAGTTTGTAGTTGTTGGGAGCGGTCAGGTATAATGTCATACATTCATTTTCTAGAGCGGCTTTCAGATTATCATAGTCTCATTTAGAACCATTTTGTACATTTCGAATGATTGGAGCCGAAAATTCTGCATTTAAACCGTTTAGTACGACGTTATTTTTGTTACACATTTCTGAACCAAAATATCAACTTCTATACAACATTCAACTCGCCGAAATGTACTTTTTCTTTTGCGCCATAGAACAACAAAGTTTTGTGAACCCGCAAAAACTCGACTTTTTTGAGGGTTACGGTAGCGACCAAAAGTGACGTCATCGACCAATTCTGACAACTTTTTCGTAATTAACGACGTGATAATACTATAGAAAACATGTTTCAGGACGTTAAGCGAAATGTCATAAGCCGAAAAATGCTTTTGATGACGATTTTGTGCTCACACTCACAGCCTGCCACTTATTTTGTTCACTTTCTTGCACGCATCTGCATCAAAATGCCAACATCTATACACCATTCGACTCGCCTGGATGTGCTCTTTCTTTTGCGCTATAACATGCAGCATTTCGAGAGAATTCAGAAAACTCGATTTTTTTTAGGCTTACGGTAGCGACCAAAGATGACGTCATCGACCAATTCTAACCACTTTTTAGTTATCAGCGACGTCATATTACTATAGAAAACATGTTTTCGGGACGCTATAGCTTGTTAACAAAAACTCATGTCAGGATGTCACAATGTCACAATGTCCACCGTGGTAGCAACTTTCTATATAAGGTTAACTAGCCTTTTAGGGTCTAACGTGTTGGACTAACGTGTTGGTCCTGTGGGTCCATTAAGGCCTAACGAAGACTTTGCTACAGGGCCTAACGGGTTTGACTAAAGACTAACGGGTTCTGGAGTCTGGTCTAACGGACTAACGGGTTCTGTAGTCTGGTCTAACGGACTAACATTTGCATACTAAAATTTGAATGTCAAAATTTGCATACTAAAATTTGCATGTTAAAATTTGCATACTAAGATTTGCATGTCAAAATTAGCATGTCAAAATTTGCATCCCAAAATTTGCATGCCAAAATTTACATATCAAAAATTTACATACTAAAAATTTGCATGTCAAAAATTTGCATACTAAAATTTGCATATCAAAATTTGCATACACATTTGCATACCACATTTGCATACCACATTAGCATAGACCTTTATGCTAATGTCTGAGGTCAT
>JAQIXL010003283.1:0-10742 GCA_034700245.1 Poikilolaimus oxycercus
AAGGGACTTCAAAAGAAAGAAAGGGACGAACTTGAAGACAAGTGATGCCGGCGTCGAACTGCCGAGTGGAGCCGACGTCCTTGTCCTCCTTCGCCCTCAGATTCCAGACCGCGCAGCGGCCGTCCTCGCCGCCCTTCAAGAACGTCGCCTCGTCCACGAACTCGCACATCCACACTTCGCATGACTGAGCATGACGAAACAACAATAGAAGGCTTACCGTATTCGTGTAGGGCAGCTTGTGGGCTAGCCAAGTTCTGTCGAGTCGACCATCGAATCCGCGAGTGAAGACCATCGAGTCCGCGAGAGTCGCCCTTGGAGATCGCTCATCGCCAGCAAGCCTTGAGAAGACTCGGCGAGGCCGGCGAGTTCCACGTCCGAGACCGACTCGTAGACCACGGGCTCTCCCTGAATTTCAACTTGAAGAAAAGAAGAATGAACTAACGGTGTTGAAGCCGAGGCCATCAGTGAGATCGTCAAGACGAATCGTGGCCAGACGTCCCGTGCTCAGCGCCGCGTAGAGCAGCGTCTCGGAGTGACGAACCAAGCGCAAAGCTAAACCAATCAAACGGTTTACCCAATGCACCAAAACAGAAAGGCTTTCTCACCGACTGCTCGTTGTCGCCATCCTTCGCGCACGACTTCTCCGTCACTTCTTCCCCTGAATCTTTCTATGAAACAACGAATCATGACAAAATAACGACAAAAACGAAAACAAACGAGCGAGCACTTCACAAAACGCGAACAAGAAAGAACCAAGTCCAGTGAAAAGGGCTGCGACCGATTGTCATCGGGAGCGTGTACAACGAAATTCTAGGAGATGACGCCCGCCTAACCAGGCGCTAACCACGTACCAAAGTTTGATAGGAGAATCTGATCTCCTGCAGAAGTTCTGAAATCTCTTAGTAACCCCGTTTCGCCCCTCATAGTGCTTAAGCAGGCCAGATCAAAGCCTGATTGCTGCCAGGACTTTTGAGAATTTGTCTGAGACGGAGAAGACCATGAGGCAGCAGAGAATAGGACGACGGATGAGATGAACAGTGGTGTTGTGAGCGACGAAGTGGCTGACGACTTCAGTGAAGCCGACTATTTCATTGATCTCTTGTTTGACATGAGTCCCCATGACAACTGATGACTGAAAAAATATTGTATTTCTTCTGTGTTACATTTTCAAAGGGCAATGAAGAGTGAGAGAATGAGAACGGCAAGAAGGAGAAGATCGCCCTTCTGAGTGAGACAGCCCATTGCAGTGTCCACTAGTTTGATGTGACCCGTCTTCACGACCATCTGTCCACAGTAACCCGTCAGCTGAAAGACATTGCTTTTGGTTTGAAGAGGTCTCACTTGATAAGCTGTGGCCACTCGACCCGGCAGCACTTCGAATTCGTATTTCTCTTCATGGACTTCACGTTGCACGAAGATGTCCGCCTTGCTCCAGTAAGAATTCGCGGTGTGTGCCCCGTGATAATCGGCGTTCGCCTTGAAGATCCACCAACCAATCATTACGTCCGCTTTCCAATTGTGCTGAAATGTGTTTCTTAGATAAAATAACCAACGGTTGTGGCCGAAGAACCATCTCGAGCGTTCATGAGTCCGTTTTCAAGTCCTTTCGTGTATTTCTGAGAACATTTCAGGGATCCTCGACTCAGATTCGTGCAGGTTTTGATCGGTTTGTATTCATCACGAAACGTACAGGCCAGCTTTTGACAAACGAAGAAATAGGGCTGAAAGCACTTTTGGCAGACAAATTGAATTCATACACTGGAGCAGATGTAGTCGTGCCAGCCAATTCCACGGGGCTTGTCCAACACAAATCGGACACAGTTCTGGCCATCCTGCAAATATAGTCAAGCATGATTCAGAAACCGACCTTCCCATTGTTTGGCTGATTCTTGTACCAATTTGTATAGTCCAAGTGAGTGCCGTCGGCCCAGTAAAAGTCGCCGTGAGGGTCTTGTCTCATACCCATCCAGCCGAGGTTCTCGCCGGCACCGGGAAGATTGATGATGAAGTCGTGTTCTTCTTGGGAGTGAATGGAAGCAAGATGAGCGTGCTGATCGCGACACGTCCTCGCTGCCTCGTCGAAAGATCTTGATACACAAACAGAGTCTTCCATTGCCTCGCTCCTCCGCATCCAAAGCTTCATAGCCTTTTCCGGCGTGAGTTACGTCTGACATGGCTGAAAGCAGCGCGGAATAAAAGAACTTGCTTGCATGAAGAAAAAAGGTTCGGTTTGTCAGACCACGACAAAGAACGCAAGAGGGTAGCGAGTCTGATCGGGGGTTGATGTGAGGATCTTCGTCGTTCCTCCTCTTTTCTTGGATTCTTATCACAAGCATCTCTTCGAGAGAGCAAGAAGCCTGAGAAATGAGAAATCGCATCATTGGATTGGTATTTGTGTGCAATGTTTCCGAGCCTCTCAGCCTCTGTTAGTCATCCTGGATATTCTTCTAGGAATACTGATGCGCTTCCCTGAGGAAGCTTTCCAAAAATTAACTCGTCGGGGCGCAGCTCCAAGCTATTCACGAGATCTGGTATCGTACGCGATGGCGAACGAGGGACCACGCACCACAAGAAAAATCGCTAACCGACGAGTGATAGCGCATGGCGGTGAACCATGCCAAATTGCGCCCGCCAGAATTGCAACGAATGTGCGACGGGTTTATAGAAAGCTGCTTGAATGTGGCCTGAGGAAGGTAATTGCAGGGTGAACCGAAAAGAAGTTGCATGAGGTGTCATATCGTCGGATTGGAATTTGTGCATTTCAACCTCTGTTAGTCATCCATTCACGATTGCAGAGAACACTTATTTGCTTCCCGAAGGAAGCGTTCCAAAAATTGGCTCATCGGGGCGAGGCGCTGCGATGCAGCGTGAGACCTCAAATTTTCGTCTAATTTCACGCGATGGGTGAACCCAGAGGGTTCAACCCACACTTTACAGAAATTTCGCTATCCGATGAGCGACCACGCGTGACTTTGACACGCTCACGACTTCGCCAATCGGGGGCGCCCCACACTGACGCCGGGTTTACCCAACTCCAAAGCAGATTAGAACGATTTCATTTAAGCCTTCGGCGTTACTCGGACAAGAACGGCGTCAAGGCATCAGATCTGACGAAGGACCGAGCTAAGGGCATCCCAAATCCCTTGAGAATGAGGCATTGCGATTTGGAAACATTCACCAATCCCGATTCAGGCTGTTCATTCGGAGCATGTTGAGCACCGTTTATTCACGTCCGTCAACGACATGAGATGAAAGTGGCAATCGCGCACTTCAAGAGGAGGGAATTTAACGGCGAGTTCCGTCCTCGAAAAAGACTCCTCCGTCGATGGCGCAGTACTTGGGGCAGATTCCCTTCTCTCCCGCCTTGCCTGATGGTCCTGCTGGGCCTTTCTCGCCGGCCTTTCCACTCGCTCCAGGCTCGCCAGCCGGTCCGGGAGGTCCCTTGGGTCCGGGCGTTCCAGGAGCGCCATCAGGCCCAGGCTCTCCAGGGCCACCAGCGGAACCAGCAGGTCCAGGTGGACCGGCGGGACCTGGCGCTCCAGGCGCACCTGATTCTGAAGAGGCACTCGCTCCAGGCTCTCCAGGACCGCCAGGGGCACCGGGAATGCCGTCAGGTCCTTTAGGTCCTTTTGGTCCAGGTTCTCCAGGAGCTCCATCCGATCCGGGCTCTCCAGGAGTGCCGTCTTTCGCAGCATCGCCGGCAGGTCCGGGAGGTCCAGCGACTCCGGGCGGTCCAGGCGGACAAGGAGTGCACGGAGGAGGCGTCACTTGCTGACACACAGACGATGTCGCCTTGCCGTCAGGTCCAGGCGCTCCTTTGGCTCCGGACTTGCCAGGCTTTCCTGGATTGCCTTTCGGTCCCGCGGGTCCGGCAGGGCCGGCTACACAGCAGGCAGCACAGTCTCCAGCTGGAAGAGGAGGAGCTGGTGGGGCAATCACGGGAGATGGAGGCGGCGGTGCTGGAGGAGCTGGTTCGGTTGGCACCACTTGAGCTTTAGTAGTTGCCTCAACCTCGATGTTCTCGTATCCGACTTGACGAGCAGTTCTGTTTCCTCGAAGTTCGAAGCTCTTGAGATCGCTTACTTCACCGAGGATGCTCTTCGCCGTGCTCTGCAACTAACTGAAGGGGAAAAGAGGCAAACCTTGCAGAAGGAGGCCTCGTTTCGCATCGTCGCCTTGACATGATGGACGTAGTTGTGGATCATGGGAAGGGTGATGCTCACTCCAAGGACGGCCACCATGGCGAATGCCACAGTTGAATAGGCGATGAAGCGATAGGCCTTGATGCGCTGTTCCAACTCCATCCTTGCTAGTTGATGTGGGGAGAAGGCAACTCGTCGCTTTATAAAGCCCTCCCAGGCGACAGTTTCTAGTCGCGAGGGGCCAGAGTGAAACGGCGAAGAGGTTGACAACGAGAGCTGTCGAGGCGTTTTTCTTTGCAGAAATTAGCCGAGGTTAGCCCCGCGGCTGAAACGTCCTTTGCCCTCATTTCTCAGCACTCAAGGGACTCGCTTCGGCGCGATTGGAACGCAACATGAGTGAAAGCTCGACGCTAATCGTTTCCGAGGCTGTCGATGAATTTTTGTGCGCATGTTGAACTTCGCTCTCGCTTCCATCTTCACATTGGCAATTTTTTTTGTCAGCTAACAGAGACCCTCGACCAGCACTGTTTCAATTTGGTTAGGAATCACACATTTGCCTATTGTTGAATCGAAACATTTACTTTTTTACCACGCACTTACTGAAAGTCTGATGGCATACGACGAAAAAGGAGTGGGAATAAATAATGTGTAAAGAGACCATTTCGGAATGCCTTTAACACAGGCAAATTTGCTGCTTGTCGATAAGATTGTCTTCTTTCGTTGTGCTGCATTTTCATGGGCAGAAGGCCAGATAGAGATTTTCGACATATGAAATTACACAACGAAGAATTCCAACACACAACTCTCCTGCCGGTGTTGCCTTTAACCTCTATGGCGAAACATTTTATTCATTATGAGTTAAACATTTTATTCATTATGAGTTTTGCAGCAACGCGTAGACAAAACTGTGTTTTAAAGTCAATTTCATATTCCTCTGAGAAGAAGTTGATAGTCCAAATCCGACGCCCCCAGGTAATTCTTGTGAAGCTGAAAATATGTTGAAATTCGAATTTCAATTGAAACATTCCAACCGTGTTCAAATGACGACGCGAGATAAGATGCCACAAGAACTTTCTTACAGTTGACGACGCATGTTCGCAGTCATAACAGTATGGTGGATGAACTCCCTGAAAAACCTAAAAGTAAAGAAAAGGAGAATAGAAACCTCTGTGAGATGATATCGTTCGCAGGCTTTAGTCACTAACTCCTCGTTTTGAAATTCGCGCTCCGCAGCTTTTTGGCGCTTACGAGCTTGTTTTCCTGTAAGGTGACAGATAAGAACTCATGTGTTTCTTACTTGACAGAAAAGGAGGAAAATGCTGATTGTAGAGGGGAATAAGAATTTCTCTATCGTTGCCTTGAGCTAGTGGAGTTGATATTGCAGGTGCGGACTCGTCTAGCAGACGATTGCCTTGATTGTGAAAGATTTTGTTTGCCGCAGTATCCGGGTTTTTTTCTTCTAACAAGTTCATCTTCAGAAGGTGATTGTGGATTCGAAAGCTGTCCAAATCTTGCTGCATTCTTTCCAGTTCTTTCTGCAAAATAAAACAGGGTTGTAAAGTTTCCCAACCTTTGAAGTTTCGGATATTTCCTTAATGGTTGATTCCAATTTTGCAATCGTGTCCTTGGACAGGTCATTCAGTACGGAATTGGCAGCTCGTAGTTTGGTATTCTCTTTCGTAACAGTTTCTAACTTTTCTGCATTTTCATGTGCTAACATTTTCTACAAAAAGGCAGTTAGTTTAAATACTATTTAATTGAATAAATCTTTAATTAAAGAAATCCAAGTCAATGCCATACCAAATTTTCAAGCTCTTCGCTATGTTTCATTGAAAGGTTTTGAGGAATAAACGGACACGCAGTTCCGTTTTTGGCTATCAGAGATCCTGAAATGACTCTTGCGGGCGTGAAATAATAGGCTGTTATACCAAGTGTGCAAACTTGAGATGATTCGTTTCGTCGGATTTGGAGATTGGAAGTGAAGAAAAGCTCTCGATACCAGGACTGCATCTGCTCTTCGGTGAACGGACCGAACCATTCACTCTTCTTCTTGTAATAAAATATATCAGACGAATAAAGCCCAGCTTCTTCAGCTCCACTCATTATTTTCTAAAAGAACATTTTGAATAGACTTTTTTCAACGACTTACCAAGGGTGTTAATGAAGCAATAAGGACTAGAAACTGGACAAAGATAGTGGAAAGAGTTCCGAGAAAGCCGACGAAGTCGAGCGATATCCTTAGAAAATCTTCCATCGTTTCATTGACACTGGCCCGGACGGATCGTACATGTCTAGTTGCGCTAGAGTTCGCTCAGTTTCTCAATAATTAGCACTTCTCTCGCCACGATTTAGAACAATTAACAATAAGAAGCAAAGAAACGACTGATTGCAGAAAGCCCTGGACGAGGTTGCAGAAATTGGCGCAACTCGCAGGTGCGTATTCATGGAGTCGCGGAAAGTAAAAAAGAACGAGCCGCTATGTTCGCCTTACAATCAGACCTTTCCTTGCTCACAATCAGCCGTACAGGTTTCCTTTTTTGGAGCAGTCCGAAATGACAGCACTTTGTGTAATCAATAAGATGTGTTTTATTTTTGGCGATATTGTAACACCCGTGATAACACATTTCAAGAGTCTTTCTTTCGAACTAATTCATACCTAGACATTATCTCGCAATCAGCCGTCGAAACGACATAGCGAATTTACTGTAGTCTTTATCTGATTCATCTATGGACTGTGCAAAGACGGCTCCCGCAAAGAAGTGCGAACTCCGGGAGGAAGATCGTTTGACCTAGGCAAATAGGCGTGGGAGACAATTGCTTTGATTGAGCCGCATCCAGGTCTATTGTCCTCCATAATGGAGTCGTCGGAGAATTTAGTGGATGCTTATATTCGACAGCTTGCCAATGCTCGTGGAAAGGGCGAAATATCCTTCCGATTTGCTCCAAACCTTCAGGTAGAGCCCTTCATTTACTTCCAGAACGTTTAGGGCGAAATGACTATGCTCGAAACGATTGTGAAGGAAGATCCAGGACGAGTTTATCTGTGGCATCATCGAGGAAAACCGCGAGATAATACGCAGAAATATTTGTTTGTTCTTTAGTTGTATGAAAAACGAATCAAGTGGCGTTCTGCAGATGCGCAAAATGTTTCACCATTGCAGCGAAGAGTCGACGCCCTGTTGGAGAATCTGCTACAATGTAAGATCGTTCATTGACAAAACTGAAGTTTTCAGTCACTTAGTGAAGGGTGAATTGAAAGGCGACCCAGAGAGGGGCCACTTCTGCGAGCCTCAGATATTCACAGAAGTTCTGACCACGCGCCTTCGCGCTGAAATGATTCGGGAGTGTTGTCGCCAACATGAAAAGGCTGGCGTCGATTTTAGCCTTGTCGAGTTCTACGATGAATTTGTAGTCGATTTAAAAGCTTCGGAAGAACTTCGAAAACTTGGAAAAGTTGTGTCTTTCTAATGCGAGTGAAGGTTCAGAAGGAACACAAGGAAATCTCTGAGCGAATCTTATCCAAAGGAATCTCACGCCTCTATTCTTTTATCACAGGTGACTGAACTATTTTGAGCATTTTACATTTGCGATGGTTGAAGACAAGAAGGAAAGAGAGGAAGCCGCGAGAAAGATCAAAGACTATGGACCAGCGGTCTTCGTGCCCAACAACGTTGATGTCGGTTTCGCATTCTTGATGTAACATAAGGATTATTTAGTTTTCTCTCACAGTGCTAGAAACTCGAAGCATCAAAGCTCCAGAGAAGGCTTATCAGTGGCGACGAGATGGGACTACGATGGGATCCTACGCGTATGAACTTCCTTTGGAAATTATTCGCTTTGCAACATTGAAAAAATTCTTGCTGCTTTCAGATGCACCCGTTGCAGCAATATCAATTTGAAGCGAGGCGCATCCGGTGAACCGAGAATACCGGCGCCTATAATGTATGCATTTTGTTTCATTTTTTGCATCACTTTTACGCTAAAAAATATACTCTTGCAGGCATATCTCGAATGGACGAATTCTTGACAATCCCGACGAGCCTCGAGGAGTGAAGCATTTCTGTGAGCCGCTAACCTTCCTCGAACTTCTCATTAGAAGACTTCGAAGACAAGTCGATATCAATGCCGAACTGACCGTGTAAGAAGAAAGAAATACTGCGCAAAAGAATTTATGTTTAGCAAAACCACAAAGCAGCAAATCTATGAAAGCTTTATTGACGAACAAAAAGCTGCTCTTAGAAATTCTACTGAAATTGAGCCATTGAGCAAAGTAAGTGAACTATTTGGAAACTAATTAACAAACCGATGTTCTTAGGAGGAAGCAGAAGAAGTTATGTCGAAAGTTTTTATGGGAGGTTTGAAACGAATTCGGGACGTTCTTAGTGAGACTACTAATATTTTACGCATTTGACTGTTTAGAAAATCTCGAAAAGATGCGAGAACGAAAACGACGGCGCGCTGAAACTGGAGAAGAACCGAAGCCGCGAGCACCAAAAGAGCCAAGAGAAGAGAGACCGATCGTCGAGAATCTCATAGATCTGGTTGCTGAGAGAACACCGGAACTTCTCGCATTCAATCCGGAGAACGACGTCTGGCGAGATGCGCAGATTCGCCGAGTTCCGAATCAAGCCGTCAATCAATTAATTCTAGATACCTAACATATAATCTGTTTTCAGGGGCAACTAACAATGTTCGTGACGAGAATGAAGAAAGACGCTCGTTTGGTGCGACGATGGGCTGGACGCGGGCAACAACGAGAACGCTCCGAGCGACTGAAGCTCTAGTCCGTGTCTTTCACTAATGCGAAATAACAATCTTTACAGTTGCGCGGATTGCCGAAGTCAAGCGAATGAAATAGGACAACAACTTGCAGACTATGCAGTATTGTAAGTGTGAAAAGATGTTGGAAGATCTTCCGAAGATATCTTGTTGAGGGAAAGAAGCTCGAAGGCGATCCAGAAGAAGGCCATATTTGTCTTGGAGGAAAACGGTGGCTGGAAGTGTTTGCTAGATGCCTTCATGCAGCTCTTGTTCGAGAATGTTTGCGAAGAAAGTCTGTCCCTTTTCATTATTCTTAAGTCCTTTGGATTGTGCCTTTTTAGAAAAGAGGACGCAAATTCGATGGAAGAATTGTTTGACGCATTCCAACGAAGTCTTGAAACGTCACAAGTGTTGGCAACCTTTTCATCGGTGCGTATTTAATCAAGACTGTAATGCCTCTTTCATATTAGGAGGAGGCAGCTGAGCTTCGGCACATATTGAGCAAAGGCAAGAATATAAGGTATTTTTCGAGCATGATAAATAGTCAAGGTGAGCCTGTTTTCCGATAATTCTCAATGTACAAAATATAAGTTCTTGTTCAAAAGCGACAGAAACCTGAGGAAGACTTTGGTCCTGCGAACTTGGTTTTGTCAATGAATGTAGGTAAACGGCATGAAAATGAAAATCCTTCGTTGAAGGGAGAAGTGCGCATGCTAGAAACACGTCTGCTAGATAATCCCAAGTTGGTTCATCTTTGGACGAGAGACTCGACGTCTGCTCAACACGACATCTATCGGTTTGATCACATTCTCATTGAATGTCGCACATAGATGCACTAGTTGCATAAAGAGAAAACAAGAAATTCCACGATATTACACTGCGCCTGTTCCTACAGTGTAAGTTTTATCTGAGCTTTTCTCATAAAGTCTTTTTTTAGACGTGTGAACAAGGTTCGTCTCAGAGATGATCCATTAAAGCCTCGTGGAGTCGAACATTTCTGTGAGCCGAAAGCCTTCATTGACGAGTTAGTGCGTCGCTGGCGTCGCAAGCTGATCATAGAATGCGACAAGGAAATGTTCGAGTGCTCCCGTCGATTCGATTTTTTTCTGCTTAGAAAAGATGTGAAAGACAGAGAATTGTTGGAAGCTTTTGTTGACAGGCAAACGAATCTCTTCAAAGAGACAGACGAATTCCGGGCACTTCCAAAGGTTCCTCTTCTTTCGTTAAAATGAGATTATTTTTTTAGGAAGATCAGGATTTCGTCATGAAAAAGCTCTTCGACAAAGGAGTGGAAGGATTTCAAGAACGTTTGGGTAACATAATAAATCGAGTTCCGTAGATTTATTTCTGTTTAGTTAGAAACAGGATAAACCACGAGAGTTGTGCCCGCAGAAAGAGCTTGGGCATCAAAAGAATTCGCAACGACTACAAAAGGAAGAAGATCAACGGCCAGCCCTGAAACAAACGCCGATTGTCAGAATGTTGTAAATGTTGTAGCAAATATCTGATTGTTTTACAAGTACAATAAAATTGAACAAAAAGCATGAAAATCAAGATCACATGTGCGAATGGGGCTGATGTGCTAACAAGGATAACGCTAGCACTTTCCTCGACTATCTCTCTGGTAGTGAAACGATGGAGCCGTCTGTAAATTTGGTGGACGCGTATCTTCGGCGACTTGACAACTTTCACGGAAAAGGCGAAATTCCGTTCCGCTTTACTACAAACTTGCAGGTTTCTCTCCTTTTCTTCTTCAACTAGTTTTAGGGCAAATTGACCATGCTGGAAACGAGATCGAAAAATGATCCGAGTCAAGTTCATCTCTGGCATCAACGAGGA
>JAQIXL010003284.1:0-10740 GCA_034700245.1 Poikilolaimus oxycercus
GTGCAACGTGCTCCGCGTTGCTCGCCGAGCACGGGACTGCACTTCGCGACACTCCGCGACCCTCTCTCACCTCCTTCCCCACCCCCTACACCATGCGACACCCCAAAATCGCGAGCACGGGCATGCACTTCGCGACACTCCGGGACCCTGTTGCACCTCCCTCCCCACCCCGTACATCGACCCTGTCGCACGTCGTGCCCGACCCCGTACACCATGCGAGACCTTGAGATCGTTCAGCTTTGTTTATCTCACGAAAACAAAGCGCGACGGATGGACACAAAGTTATGGCGGGTTAGGGTGGTATGGAGCGACGGAGAGGGCGAGCCCGCTAGCGGTCGCGGCCGCAGTAGATACCACAGAGAACACCCAGGGCAAGTCCGCGCTGGTCACCCGCTTCCATTGTCTAGAAACGGGTGTATGCGTCGGTGAGAGGTCGCAATGGGTACCTCGTGAACAATGACATTGGCCGCGTAGAGCGCGTCGAGAGCCATGTTGCGTCTTCCGGCGACGAACGATGCTTGGGCGAAATCGGCGAGGTGGCTGCACTCGCCGAGGATTTCTTCCTCCGTCTTTATGCGATCGTCTACGACGACTACATCCGACTATGTCACTATGGTCAATCGTAGACCAACCGTTACTGTAGAGACTGGCGGGCGTCAGCGGATCATCATCCTCGTCACGCACCGTCTCCCACACACCGACGAGAATCGAGATTCCCAGTCCTCGACGGTCACTCGCGGGCATCTATAAGCGAAAGTATGTCGTCATGAGGCGCGCACCTGGTGCAGTTTGTCGTACGCGTCTTGCAGGAGGACAGCAGCTCGTTCCTTGTTGAAATTCTCGTCCTTCAGATAGACGCGTGCGGCTTGTAGCAGAGTGAATCTGAATCGTCCATTCCGTATGCATGACATACGTGTCCGCTCCGAGAATTTCCTCTTCCGTGGGAAGATTTCCGTTCCATTGCGGCAGATTGAGTCGAAACAGCGTGATCAGCGAGTCCATGTCCCATCGCCATGCTCCTGGTCGAGGCGCCACAACTTCCGCCCGTCCTTCGACTGTCGCCAGTACTCGCAAGCCTCGTGGTGGATAGACTACGTCTCTCAATCCGAGTCGCGGCCTCACCATCGTCTGTTTGCGCTGAACACTGGTTGCATTACATTCAGCCTCTCGACAAGAGGCGTCGTCACGCGCCATTGCACCAAATAGCACACGGATAACCGACCGTTTTGTATCAAGCATCACATACACTTTCAGGCAATTCTTTATGCAGGAAACAGCGGCTGATACATTGCCATGCGGTCATATGCGAATGTTAGGGCAAGTAGGCTGGTTTGCGGAAGGTGGACGGGAGTGGGGAGAGGGCGAGCCCGTCAGCTCACGGTCTGCGGTACGCAACGTTTTTGGCGTGTCGGTAGACGCCACACAGAACTCCGACGGCAAGTCCGCGTTCGTCGCCCGCTGGCATCCGCTGCAAATGCATCTCCGAGTGAGTGGTTGCAATGGGCACCTGGTGAAGAACCGTGTTGACCATGTCCAGCTTGCGGACACCCTCTCGCTCATCTCTGTCCACAATCACTGCATAGGCGCTTTCGACGACGGCGTACTGGTCTTGGCCCACGATTTCCTCCAGGGTCTTGATGCGATTGCCGATGACGATCAATTCTGCGGCATCGCTACGGTAACCGTACACCAACCGTTATCGTAGAGTCCTGCGGGTGCGAGCGTCAGCGGGTCGGACTCGTCGCGCACTGTCTCCCATACACCGACGAGAGTCGCTATTGCGAGTCCTCGACGGTCACTGTCGGGCATCTATAAGCGAAAGTATGTCACCACCCGTGAGTGTGCGCACCTCATGGACTTTGTCGTAGGCGTCTTGCAGGAGGACGGCAGCTCGTTCCTTGTTCAAATTCTCCTCCTTCAGATACACGCGTGCGGCTCGTAGCAGAGTGAATCTGAATCCTTCATTCCATATGCATGACATACGTTTCCGCTCCGAGAATTTCCTCTTCCGTGGGAAAACGTGTATTCCGATGTCTAAACAGCCTAGCCAGCCAGTTTCCGTTCCAATTCCACCCTTGCCGTTGACGGGCTCTTGCTTGCGCTCGTTCCATTGTCGTTAGTCTGCGCAAAAAAAAAGCAAGGGTCCCATTGCACTGTGTTGAGAAGAGGCAGCAAGAAACACCAGCGACAAATAGCACACGGACATACGACCGCAGTGTGAGAAGCAGGAGCGACGTTCCTCACCACGAATCTTTCTGTTGCCAACAGCAAACACGCATGCGTACATATCCGGAGATACAGTTCACAGAGAAAACAGCATTTCGTTGAGTTCGGTTAGTGGCTGCCTTCCGATTCGCGCGATTGCGAACGAGTGCGTTGCGAGACGAACGCGTCGTCGTCCGTCGTACTGTGATCCGCGGACACGCTCCTCCCAGCCCTCTCGCGAGATCGCCATCGCGTGCGCTGTGACAGCGGCTCGTCGTCGAAGTTGTCGTGTGCGAGCGAGAGACCGAGGCCGTGATCTTCGCCGGTCGCATCGCTTGCAGACACGCTGCGACGAGGACGCCCTGCACGCCACTCCAACATGCACTTGTGGGTTACCTCGCTTTCTCTTCACGCTTGCAATCTCGTCGTCACGTCTGTCGTGCTGGCGTTTTCCAGTGCCACGATCTTCCTCGTGTGGCATTGCGGTTATCGATTCGCTGCTGTGAGCGCTGCCATGGGTCACCACGGTAGACGTGCTGCGACGAGGACGCCCTGCAGGACGGTCGAACATGCATGTATCGTTACCTCGCTTCCTTTTCGTGTCTGCACTCTGCTCTTCGGGGACATTTTGCAGAGAGGCGTCAGACTCGCCGTTCTGGCCGCTAATGTTCGTCGATGCGCTGCGACTTCGTGCACCTAAGACATCATGATGCATGATGTTGTGATAGCACCTCCAGCTTTGAGGGCAAACTTGTTGACAGTGAACTTCTTGTGGATAGCGCCGTCGCGGTCACGGGAACGGGATCGCGTGCGGTGCGACATTGGCTGGTCATCGTCACTGTCGGTCATGTCTTCTTTGCTTGCTTCCAGTTCCGTACCGCTGCTGCTGGGTGCGGGAGAGGCCGAGGCCAAGCGATCTGCAATGTGCCACAAAATACGTGTCGCTCACCACCCTCGGCCCATTTCACTCTCTTCTCTCGCGCAGCGGCGCGTTCGTTCCTGGCCACACGACACTTTTCCTTCTTCGCAGTGTCGTCGCTTTCCGTTCCCGAGGGAGAGACCGAGGCCACTGCGCGGCGGCGGCGACGAACTAGGTACGGCGTTGTGCGAAAACAACATCTCCACCTACTCTTTTCCGTCTCCTCTGGCT
Source organism: Poikilolaimus oxycercus (assembly GCA_034700245.1). Lineage (NCBI taxonomy): Eukaryota > Metazoa > Nematoda > Chromadorea > Rhabditida > Rhabditidae > Poikilolaimus > Poikilolaimus oxycercus. Next base: position 3,356 of record JAQIXL010003284.1, read on the forward strand.
CTGGCACGTAGCGTCGGTTTCCCTCGCGGTACTCGTACTTCGGCTTACGCTTCCTCTTTTTGCACTCCTGCGACGAGTTCTGCGACGACGCTGACGACGAGTCACTCTTTCGGCCACGACTGCGGTGGGTGGTAGTAGTGACCCTCGACACGTGGCTGCCTGTCATGACTCGACATTAACACAGGGGACGTCACTCACCGTCACTCTGCTCTCCGTCTTCAGCGCTCGCTGCCCGTAAACGACGCCTATGTGTTGCCACTTTGCGATGTTGACGCGGTCTATAGAGGCCTTCTGAGTGCTGGGCGAAGTAGGCGTCGACAAGCTCATCCGCTTCTGCCGAGGTGAGGTCGTGGAAATCTTTCAGCAGTGGGGCGGGATTCGCCATTCGCTGGATCCACTTTGCGTTCTGCGCCAGTGGTTCTGCGCGACATGTCGTAGTACTGTAGCCGACTACTTACGCTCGATGAGACGTTCCATCGCCGTTGCGTCACTCTCCAGTGCCTCATGGTGTTTCCAGTCGCGCATTGCGGACGTGATCGGGATGTCGGCCGCGATTCGCCTCATGTGCTGTACGCCGTGCTTGTCGAATGGGATCGCGGGCGGGAGGGAATCCGTGAAATCCTGCATTCGAAGCAGTTTGTGGAAGTGCGCGTATCAACCTCGAAGACTGTCGTATCCGGACCTCGATTGTCGTCGTCCATCACATACTCCTCATCGTGGAGATAGCGCTTGTACCTCATCACGATATTGTCGCCTGCAAAACTGCTGGCGAATGTGTGAACCACATACCACTGCGTGTGAAGTGCATTAGTCCTTGTTCCTGGAGATAGGCGAGATCCACGTTGCACGTCGTCAAGAAGAGGTCTACGAAATCGTAGTACTGTGTGTGGGCGATCCACTCCATGTTCGGGTGATCAATGAGGCATTCACCGAGCTCTGCAATTCGACGCGTGGCTGCTCGTTTCGGCTTACCACTGGGAGAGTAGATGTCCTCGCGATCCAGCGCTGCAGAGAAGTCGCCAAAGTATGCGTCCACTTCATTATGCGTGTGGCCGACTTTGGAGAAAAGAAGCTCAATCTGCAAGCAACAACTTCTCCCTCGGACGACTCGCACCTCTCCGGCCAGTCGGTTGTGGACACACCATGCCGCTGCGTACATCATGTATCGACTCTTGTTAACAGACGCCGAGTCCATGACGACGTGCACGGTTCGCTTCGGTCCGTGGCGCAAGAGAATATCCACGAGAATGCTAGCCGTCTTGTTCGTATCGTTTCTCTTGTACAATCCGGCATTGCAATATATCATACCCTTTTTCGGCTTCTTGTCTGTAAAATAGTCCTTACTCCTGAACAGCTAATACTCCTCACCATCACGCTCGTATACAACCGCGAGGTCGATATCACATCGCATGGGCTCGGCCGGATTGTGCGGCAAGGCAGTGGCGAGAGACGGCAACATCGTCTTGTGCTTCGACATCCCATCCAGCAGAATGACCATGTCTGTCTCGGCCTTCGAGATGACGTACTCCTTTCGTGCATCAACCTCCGCGCGGTCCCGACTAAAGTGTCCTCAGAGGGTCGAAATGACTCACTATACTTGAAGGCGGTGGATGCGTTCAATTGCCGTTACGTCGTCGTAGTGTCGCTTGCAGGCCTTCCGCTTCGACTTATCCCCATCGAGTGTCAAACACGTTGTGCATCTCGTTACGAAGAACGCCTGCACTAATTCGTCGCTCAACGCATCGAGTATTACCTGGCGATAGTGCACGACGATGCCCAGTGCGTCCGTCATGTCCGCGAGAAGTCGCTTGAAATCTCTCAGCTGCATGTAGTTCAATCCGGCCAAATCGCGGTGCTCTCTGTGTGAGTGACTATCAACGCGCACGGCCTTACGTTTGTGTCATGCCCGCCGGCATGCAGATTCCTATACGATCTGGACGAGACTGTCCTTGACTGAAAACAACTGCGGCGGCCTTGGTCATCTCATTCAGTCTCTTATCGTTCGGCATTCTCGGTACTGGCACCAGTTTCGTAGGGCAGTTGAATTCGCAGACAACGGTCTCCAGTCTACAAGCGCTCTTACACGTCCAATTCGCGAACCTCTCTTCGCCGATGCAGTACACCATACGGAACGCGGTCTCACAGACTTGGTCATGTCCGATGAAATACTTGAACCCAACTTCCTGATTGCCATCGGCTCCCGTTCTGGGTAGTCGGATGATGGACGCCGTCATGTGATCGTGCAGCCCTTGACGGTTACGTCGTGGCGTCATGAACGCATCGTACGCCAGGGATCGCGCGAGGTCGATAGCCATTCTGAATGGAATTTGGGCAACGCGACGACGACAACGAACGGGCTCAGCTGTCGCACACAGACCGCGTCGCAGCAATGCCGAGCTGGCACTTCTGTCGACCTGATCACAACTTTGCACGCGGTTCCATTGCGGCTCATGACATCGCGGTACCACGCTTCTTTGATGGCCGCTTGCATACGGGGCGACAGTGCGAGCAACCCTGCAACGCGCTCATTTACGTACTCTCAGAAGTCATACATTCGTGGCCTGGAAACGTCTTCTTCGACATCGCGTCGATGTCAACTTTGTCGAATACGCTGTTGGCGACACTGCCGTCGAGAATGGTGCCCGTCAGGTCCTCGAAGTTGTCATCCTCATCCTCTTCGACGTCACACGGTTGCTTCTGTGCCGGAGGTGATTGTTGCGACGGAGGGGCCGAGGCCGCCGGCGGGGGTTGTTGCGAGCGAGAGGCCGAGGCCGCCGCGGAGATACTCTGCCTTCTCCATTCGGCAATTCTGCGTTTTCGAAGCCGGTGCCTTGCCAATCGTTCTGTGTACTCCAGCCAGTCCGGTATTCGAGGTCCGGCCGGTGCTGAAAGCTGTGCTTCGTCGCGAAAACAGCTTACGTGTCTCCTTTGTCTCCTTTGTGTAAATGACGTTTTTTGGTCCCTTGTACGGTCGTTTGTCAAGGATGGCCTCTGGCGGCGGGAAGTGCTCCTTCAGATGACCGATGAGAATCAACGCATCATCTTGCGCTTCGAGCAGGCACGTGTCCGCAGCAATCGGCCTCAAGTTCGGCAACTTGTCGTCGTCCGGAATTCCGTCCCTCTCGGGTGGATCGTCCGAAGGGATGCCCCAAGTTTGCTGCTCTTCGCGTTCCTTTGGTGTCATTCGCTTCGGGCCGGCCATCCGTCGACAGGTAGCTTGGGTACGCATCTGAAATGGTACGCTTGTACGACAAAGGACGCTTTCCGAGAGGTATGCATCGAGTCGTCAACTCGTTGCTCGGCACACTAAGTCAGACAGCCACTTCGCACAACATTTTACTAGCCTTGTCGGCCTGCACAAAACACAAAACAAACGAAACAGAGCGTCTTCGACAACACAGTTGCGAAGAGGTGACAAGGTGATAGAGAGAGAGAGAGACCGAGGCCACACACAACGTGTAAGCCGGGTGTGGAGAAGGGGTGTGAGAGAGACCGAGGCCGCCGAAGTCGTCCACTACCACGGCCGCTTGCTGGTACCCGGCTGGTTGGGGTCGCGCTCGTCGTCGGATGTCGCCGTCTCCTCTTCCTCTTCGCTGGGAACGTCCCTGTCGAGAAAGCCGGGATTGATGTCCAGTTCCTCGTTCGCAATTTCCAGCAGTTCGTCGGCGAATTCCGGAAAGTAGTCGGCGACTTCGCGGAGGCGATCGCCTTTGCTTCCGTCGAGGCTGAGAGTGACCGTCGAGATGGGAGCTCCGAGCGTCACGATCGGAGGTCCGACGTTGAGCTGGGCGCGCTTCAGGATGAGTGTCATTTTGCCACTGTTATTGTCGAAGTGGTAGCTCGCGGCCAGGCCCTTCTCCGTCGCTCTCTTTTGCACTTTGTCGGCGTTCCGGTCGACGGCGTCCTTGAAAGCGCACAACCGATAGCTGCGAACAGCCGTTCGATAGTCCATGGCTGTGAACTGCGTCGCCTTCGCGTTCGCGTTCGGCGTCGTGTCTGCGTCCGGGTGTTGGAATTTCCTCGCGTGCGGGGCGTTGCTCTTCAGCGGGAAGACGTACTTCATCCATCTCGGCGACACGTGTAACTGCAAAACACCACTTTAATAGCGCCCCTTTTAGTTCCCTCACCCAATACGTGACGTTGCCGGTCATCAAGCCGCGGTAGATAGAGTGAATTCCTTGCAGGTACGGTGGCACAACCGTAGGAGGGAGGCGCCGCAGGAACTCGTTTCCGAACTCCATCTCGGTCTTGTACACGTCGCCGACGTTGCAGTGGTCACATCGGACCCATTCTCGGTGTTCCGCGTCCTGCTGTCGAAAGCGTGCACGTTCGCGGTGGATTTCTTGCGCCGACAGATCGCACTTCGTTTCGCCGTTCTCGTGGTAGACGTCGTAGTACTGACAAAGTGGTGGACGTCGGTCGCGCAGCTGCCTCGTCTTCTGCCAGTCGCCGACGATGAAGATTTCCGAGCGCTGTCGCGTCGTCGCCACGTTTAACGAGGGGACGTCGGTGAGGGTTTGAGTGACGTCTCGACTTCCGACGGCAAGAATGACGATGTCCTTCTCGTTTCCCTGAATGCACTGTCATGTGGCTGGATGTCTCTCACCCCGCAAGCGCGGATCGTCGCACATGGAACGCTGCCGACGTCTTGTGGCGTGTGCCCCTTGAGGAGTCCTTCGATTCGGAGAGCCTGGGGCTTGAAGGCACTGAGCACCATGATCTTGTCCTGCGGCACTCCAGAACCATGCACCAACGACACTGCGATTTGCACCACCTGCTGGGCCTGAAATTGCACATTAGCAGCCGACGTGCCCCACTGACCTCCGCATGGCAGTACGACGAACCGTAAGGCACTTGCACTTGCACAAAGTGGATAGCGGTGCCTTTGGTGGTGTAGAAGTGGGACGTGTGGAGAGAGGCCGAGGCCGGAAGCATGCACCTCACGGTTTTGTACAAGTGACAGTTCCACTTCAACAGCTCCGCGCGCATTCGGTACTCCTCCTGCAAACACCCATTATGCAGCGCTGGTGGTAGACTCACCTCCAGTTGCACTTCCGGACATCCGGCTGCTTGCAGTCTCTCAAAGGCAGACACGTTGAGCGCCAAGAATTTCATCGCCTCATCGGACGGCCTCGGCACGGGGAGATGCGCCCGCATGGCAGCGACGATTGGGTTCGTTTGTTGACGGTCGCCGACAAGCAGCAGTCGCCCGCTGCATTTGCCGACAATCGACGCGGTGACCGGGTCGTTCAGGGCGGCGGCCTCATCGCATGTGACAAATCTGCAAAATGTCTCTCTCTGCGTCAACGCCCCCGAGCACTCACTGAAACATGCGCCTCTTCATGAGCGGAACAACGGCGTTTGCTGCCGTCACCACATACACAGCCGCGTCGTCCAGAACCGACTTCTCGGCTCGAGCAATGGCATTGTGCATGAGTTCCAGCTCGTCGTCTTGCAGTTCTTGACGCGCTTCGTAGCGCTCGATGAAACGGATAGTCTCTTGCAGCGTATGCCTCGCCCGTGCTGCTATCTTCGGGTTGGCCTCTTGATCGCGGATACGCTGCACGGCCTTGTTGCGCAATGTGTGTCGACATCCTTCGCCGGTGTACCGCATTGCCGTCTGGCACTCATCCGAAACGATGCGCACAACCGGGATGCCCAATTTCTCCAGATACTCGGCGAGTCTGTTGCCACCGTTGTTCGTTGGGCACACTGCCAATATCTACAAACATTTCGGGTAAGCGCATTATTTCAAGTGGGACCTGGATTTCGTGCAGCTTGAATCCGTTTTCTTGTAGAACATGGTAGTGCACCTTAATACACGCTGCCATGGTTGTCGTCTTGCCGGCACCGGGCGGCCCCACAATGACTGTCAACGGCGACCACAGTGAGTGGTCGAGAACTTGTCTTTGCGACTGTGTCAACGTCAGGTTGAGTTCCGGGATGTAGCCGTTCCACGTGCGCCACTGCAGTGCAGCCGTCGTCATCATCTTATTGTACTTCTTAACGCAGTGTCATAGTTGCGTCCAACTTAACAAACCTTCACCACTGGTCGATCATCGAGGTACGGGCCGTTCACGTTATCAACGAACCGAACGCCTCGGTAGGCGTCGATAAGATCCCTAGGGACTGGCGACGGCGGATTTTCCAACTGCTGGCGATTCGTTGTTTCGAGGTTCGCTCTAGCAAGAGCTCGCCTTTCCGCCTCGAGGCCGAGTTTCAGAAACTATGCACGGTCATTAAGTAGACGATGTTAGCTCACCTTGAGTCTGCAGCTGTTTTCTGCGCTGAATTCTGGCTTGTAACGGCTGTAATATAGCGTTCCGGTTTCCTGGACGTCAGCCATTCGCGTCACGTGCTCGACTTTTTTCCACGCATTGGCGAAGAAGCTGATTCCCACTTTTCGACGGTCTTCTTTGTCAACTGAAACACTAAGACTTGCAAACGTTTTCCGCCTACGCTGGTAGCACACGACCCCGACGATAACGTCCTTTCCGACAGCTTGTGGACGGGGAGAGGCCGAGGCCGAGGTCGACGCCTGACTTCTTTCCTCAGCAGCTGGTCCACCGCTGTCGTTGACGTCAATGTGTGCACGGGAAGAGGCCGAGGCCGGGCGGAGGCCTTCGAGGACCACTACTGCTCCCACGCGAACCTTTGCGTGCACTGAAAAACATTTCGTCACCATAGCGAACGCTTACGCTCGTCCTCCGTCAAGTCCTGGTCGCGGAAATAGAACCATCCTCGGCCGACAGCGTCGTTGCCGCTGGGCGCCACGGTGAAGAGCCAACCGTTGTGCGTCCTGTCGCCGAAGAGCGCCCGTTCCAGACACACGTTGAGATTGTCTTGCGCATCGAGTAGTGGCACGAGGTTCTCCGGAAGAACGCGAAACAGGCCGCCCGGTGTGTTCTACTCACATTTTCCATGACTAAACTAAAGCGTACCTCGCTGCACACGACTTCGCCGCCGGTGGCGTTGAGAACCTGCCGCATGAGCTGCAGTTCGTATCGCGATGACGCCTCATCGAGACTTTCGTGCGACCAATACGCGACGCTTCTCTCTACCGCTCGTAAGAGTCTTCGCTCTCTCTCGTCCTCTGCTTCGTCCGCGTTGGTCGCCGGTTCCCCCACTTTGATTTGGTCACTGCTACAAACAACAGCATAGTTTCATCTACAGGGGAGCTTTTGCACGCTCGGCGACGTTAAACAACACTTGATTGCCTTCTGTGCATGTAAAAAAAGAAAACGACTTACTTTGGTGACGCCATCACTGAGCTGCAAACAACCGACCAGTCACCGTCACGGTGTCGCGAACAATGGCGTTTAGGCGACCGAGGTGCGAAAGTGTAGCGTCGTGGCGTAAAAATTTGGCGCGCGTTGACCGCGCGC